>VWZW01007069.1:519683-562183 GCA_013397115.1 Edolisoma coerulescens
GACATAGCCTCAATTTTGACTTCACTGCAGGTTTTTATTAATTTTGGGAAAGTGCAGTTGTTTTGTAAGGTCATAACTGTGGCTCACAGAAGGTATTCGGCCTCCCACGGTTCAAATCGGATGCATTATTGACTGGAGTTTGTCATGGTTTTAACATTCACAACAAGCGCGAGGCTGGCATTAGAGTTTAATATTTGTGTGGCCTACATTAACTGTGAAGGCAGAGGAAGGGCCTGGCCAGCCTTCTGTGAGCACTGCTCTGATTTTGCCAATCAGCCACATAATTAAAAAAGTTAAAAACGTAACTGCTCTTGGGCTGTGGTACACAAGGTTTCTCTTGCTGTTGCTTTAACGAGGCTCTGGGAACTGGACACAGTTGATATTGCTTTGATGGTGATTGTTATATTTTTAAAGGTGAAATTTTACACCTACTCTTGCACTGCATTGGTTGAATGAAGTGGTGTGCACAACATGGGAAGTTTAGGATAAAAGGTGTTGAGATATTACTTTACAAATAAATTAAATACTGGCAACATAGTTAATAGCCTCGTGCTGTGCAATTGTTTCAAACCACTCTTTGTAGGTGCAAGATGTAAAAAGTTTTTCTGGTAGAAACAGGAATTCAGTTTGGGAATAACCGGAAGACTTTTTATTTCTGCTCACTGTTTTAGACGTGTTACAAGCTTCAGTTGGGCCCTAGGGACATGTTTAGAAATTACAATTTTCATGTGAGTCACTGATAATAAAATTGTTCCTGACGATCATCTGAAAATTGTTTTTAAGTATCTGCCTTCTTAATGCTGTGATTTTATTTTTATACTGCTTTAAAAGGCACTAAATTTAACTGGGATGAAGGTATAAAAATATACTTTGAATAAATTAACCAAGTTCATTATTATATAGCAAACATATCTACAATCGAGTGTTATTTACTTATGTGGAATTTCTGGAAGTGCTTTATTAAAATTCATTTTGTTTATATTTTAATGTGCCTGCACACTTATGTGTTAGGCAGGGAGTTACTTGTCTTTAATTTAGTACTTAAGTATTATAAATAATGAAATATCTCTGAGCTGCTCCTATCTAATGAGTATTTGGTTGATGATATTTTTTTTTTATTATAATATGAGGATTTATAATGACCTAAGTGGATTATCTGTGACATCACAGTATTTTCTGTGACCATATGTTTTTGTACTTCAAGTTTGGTTGAGCGTCTGGCCTAATTAAGACGGATTATAAAAAAGAAAGAATAGATTATTAATTAAAAATGTTAGTAGTATGATCAGTCATCTTTTCTTTGGGAAACTGTGATGGCAAACAGTGAACTTTTTAGCCTGTCTTTCTAACAGCATATAGTTCCCAGAATTGAAGCAATAGTGATTGTTGTTATTGTGCAGTTTTTTTCTTTCATCACTTTGCCAGCCTTTGCCTGACAGCTACATTGAGTATCTCAGTTGCTTCCTGCAGATTTATTTCCTGGTCTCACACAGTTCTGCCAGATAACCCCGCGTGCCCTTGGTTGGAGTGAATGCAGCACTGCCAACAATGGCTGCCTAGAAATTCCATGCAGATATGTAACACATTTGACAATGATTCCTCCTAACCAATTAAAATAACATCTTTGGATGAATAGGATGATTTTCTTTGTCTGAAGCAGCTCTTTTTTTTTCCCTTTTTTTTTTTTATGTTTTTCCACCTCCCCCCCTCTCCCCAGAAGGGAAACCATAGATTAAAGGTTAACCCATAAGAGTATATCTTTCAGAAGTGCATGCCCTTGTTTGTATTTTAATAAAAAAATGAAGAAATCTTTAGAGACAACTGTTTCAGTGCAAATACTGAGTATAGTTAGAGATGGAAATGCACTCTTACAAAAAGCACGTCATCGGAGGTTCTTTATAACACATACCCACCACTTGCAAATTCGGTGCTGCCACTGATGCTGAATAAAAAAGGGTATTTACCTGTGACATCTGATCTTGGCCAATATGTCAGTGTGATACAGAGCTGGGAAATGATTGGAATACTGCCTGTGGTGCTTGTGCTGATGGATCCCAACTGATGTCTGTCAATCAGCTTGTCAGTAAATTTAAAAAAAAGAAAAAAACTTAATTGGGAGATAGATAAATAGGCTTAGTGCCCTGAATATACGTACATTAAAAAAAATCCCAAACAACTACTACATTGGCATCAGTCCAAATTGGAAGGTATTTTTGGTGCACATTGCAAATTCAAATTTCTGTCAGGAAAAAGAGAGAAACCAGGATTATCTTTGAGAAAATTACAGACATTACAGGGATACTTGCCCAGCTGGTCCAAAGAGTTGTGCTTCTACTTATATCTCAGATATAGCTAACTATCCATATTGCCTTCCCAGTAGCGTTAAACAGCTAATTTGATTTAATATGTCCATTTGATTATTATTAAATAATATTTAAATTTAAAATAATGAAAAATGTATTAAAATTACAGCATACTGGCACTATAGTTCCTTATCAACAGTAGAAATATTTCATGTTGCTAATAACGTGTCCTGCACTTTAAAAATATAAATTACTAAACAAGACTTGGGCTGGGTCTTTGACAGGATGAAGGAAAAAGAAGTAGAAGGGCACAACAGTATGCTTCTAATAATGAATTTCTGGTTTTAATTATTGTTTAGAGAAGCTTGTTTCATTTGAGAGATTATCGTGTCAGAATATCTTTTGGCTGTTCAATTGGCACTTCCAATTTTTATGATGCTTTTCCCCCCCCCAGTTCTTTGCCATTCCTAACAAATTCTAACAAATTCAAACTCAATACATTTGAACTTGAGTGATCATCTTAATAAAATATTCCATTTTTGAAAGGAATTTGTTTAAATTATACATTTAAATACAAGAATTCAGAATTTAGGGGTAGTATTGAGTCAAAATGGAAAATATTCCTTACCTTGAAGCTGGAGTCGTATTTTTATAGTAGGTGTTCATGCTCACCTCTACAATTTGATTCCACAAAGTCGTAGGCACGTATCTAATTGCATGTGTAGGAGGTGCTTGTTGGCATCAGTAGGATCATGTAGAAGCAGAGTTAAACATGCAGAGAAATAAATATTTGCAAAAATCAAGGCTGTTATGCCTCTGTTCAACAAAAATAATTTGACTTGGAAAATTTGCTCTGTTAATACCATGTTACAAACTAGTTAGAAATGTGATGCATTTATAAATATGTTGGAATATCAAGAAGCTCCCAGCTTTTCTAGTAGTGAAGGAAAACTCATCACATACCACTGTATGGACACATCCAGAACACACAGCTGCTATTTCTAGAGCTACTGTCTGTAGAACATTGGCATGCCAGTGTACTTTGAAAGGAGAGAAGCAAAAATGGGTATGAGAATGAGAGAGGATGGGAAATAGGTATCAGGCATCAGCGGGAAATAACTGCATTTAATCCCAGGCATCACCAGAAGAACTGAGCAGCCAACAAAAAGTGATTGCAGCCGTACTGAGAATATCCATCATTCCAAATTCAATCCTCCTGTAATGTTACTTCTAAGCAAATACCTTTCCTGACACTCCTGAAACACTGTCCCTGCCTTCATTTTATAGACCTGGGAGATACTCATAGAATTTAGTTTTATAAGCATATAAATAAGAAATTGAGAGTATAAAAGGAGTTTAGGTCAAATCATGTCTATGGGCTTTGGATGCCCTGGACTGCTGTGCCTGTCCTTAAGTCCTTTCATTCTTCAGATGGTGGCTGCCACTACCTGCAGTGTGGGGTAACAAGTTATTTATGCCACTGAATCAGCACTGACCCACTTAGCAAATAACACATCCTGGTGTTACCTTTAGTCCACAGACAACACGGGTGGCTTGCTGCACATTCATGCCCAGCCTGGTTTCTGCTGTCGTACAAACATTCATCATTCCTGGCATCTGCCATGCCTTAGGCTGCCCACCCAAATCCCTGCACTGCTCTCCCTTAACTCGCTGTTCTCCATGCTCCTCATGTGTATTCAGTTCCACCCATCTTTTCTCCCTCTCCTCCATAGCCAGCCTGATCCCGCTCCTCCAACTCTGTTTCCCAAGACCATGTAAATGACAGCTGTCCCTCTTCTACCATCCGAGTTGCTTCCGTTCCCTCCCACCTATCATTTTGCTGCTGTTCTGCTCCATCTGGAGTTTTGTATCAGCAAATACATCAGTCACGTTTGCTGCTGCTACTCTTATATCTAAGCACAGCTCTCTATTTGTAAATGGCATAACAATCTTTCATAATAATAAACCTTCCCAAGAAATACCACACCAAAGACTAGCAATGATTTTAGGCCAAATCATTTTGCATTGGGAGAGCCAGAAGAGCTTAAAAATAAATTATTCAGACCATTTTTATGTCTAGATAAACTCTGTGAATCATTTGTTATAACGATATAAAAATTACTTCACCTAAAATGCTTTGGGAAGTTATACCTGAGCATGAGGGGAAGCACACAGAATTTCAGGAAGATAAATTCCACCTTTTGGAAGCAGAGTTTGAAAAGCAGCTGAAATGAAAACTATTTGACCCTTGAGTAGGGAATGACATTGCAAGGAGAAGGAGAGAGCCTCCTTTTCTCAAAGCAAACAAAATGTGCGGGTCTGCTGGGAGTAAGCTAGCCCAGCCCCACGTTCTGTCTCACTTTGAAGAGGATTAAAAAAAACCCCGTAACTGATTTCTTTTTTTCCCCCCCTATTCTTTTAAAACTAAAGAAATTAAGGGAAAAATGTAAAGTTGAAGAGTTGAAGCCAGAAGCCAATGATGTATGTTACCGTTTCCTTGTGAAAGGACAGTTTTCTCATCCATGTCTTAAATTTAGCATCTGCTTTTGTTCAAAATAGTGTAGGATCAACTGTGGACGTTGTAAGCCCCTTCAGGAGACAGTGAAAAGGAGCTGCAGGATTCCTGGGGGAGGAGAAGCCCACATGCTTTAACTGAGTGCATCTACGCTAACAGGAGGCCTTTTAAAGGCTTCCTTGAAACACAATATTGCCTTCCAAGGTTAATCCAGGATAGTAATAATTAATTGTAAATTGAGAAACGGCTTTAATTCTTCAAAACTAGAAAAACCTGATGCACCAAGCCCACTTGCTTAAAGGGCCAGCAGTAAGAAGACAATGTGGCCTCACAAAGTGGGAGGCTTGCAACTGTTTGGCTTTTAGAAATGAAAGTGAAATGGGAATGATTTTCACTCTCTCTTTCTTATAAATGTAGCATCAACAAATGTTTTTAAAATGCATTTGCTTGATGGATTAATGTGATTTATGTCTAGTGTCAAGTAATCTGTGGTGGTGTTCTTTTTGGCTATCTGGACATAGTTTTTCATCAGCAGAAATCACTGCAATTACATGACCAATAGAAGGCAGAAGGTTGATCATCAGTGATAAAGCTCAAGATGGATTAGTGTCGTGTTTCTTATATCTTTGTTCCTTATCTTAAAAAGCCATTCTGAGTTCTTTTTTTTTTCTGGTCCAACTCTTAGACTTTTTTTGTTTGCTTGTTTCCTGCTACTTGACAGAGAACCATTTAAAATATTGGTAGGTTTTCTTAGTGCAAAAAGAGGGACTTAGTGCAAAAAGAAGCTGCAGTTTCATGAATAGCTGTTTACTCACAGAAGTGTCATCATTCTGAGTAACCAAAGGTTTTACTATAGTATGGCATTGAAGTATGTTAAAAATATTTAAAACGATGCCATTTAAGTGTTTTTGCTGGTTACATTCTCTCCATTTGCTTTGCTGTGAAGATACCCTGGGAGATATGTAGAAGCCATCACGAAAAATCAACAAGCTGGATGTTGGATGGTGCACCAAAAAGTAGTAATGACTAAAATTGAGCCAAAAGACTAATAATAGAGTCAGAGCCATATTCTTCCTGTAATATTGGATGTGTTTTAGGCTTGCTTGTTTTGACTGAAACTTCCACTTGCATTCTTGAGATGTTATGATACGTAGGAAGCTGCCACACTGTGATCTTTATTTTGTCTGTCTTTAAAGGCGTACGACGGGTTTGCCAGTTTGGGAATATCGCGACTGCTGGAGCCTTCGGACATGGTTTTGTTAGCCATCCCTGACAAACTGACTGTTATGACCTATCTCTATCAGATAAGGGCACACTTCTGTGGCCAGGAATTGAATGTGGTTCAGATAGAGGAGAACAGCAGTAAAAGCACATACAAAGTGGGTAACTACGAAACGGACACAAACAGCTCTGTCGACCAGGAGAAGTTCTACGCGGAGCTGAACGACCTGAACCGGGAGCCCGAGCTGCACCCACCAGACAGTGGTTTGGCAGACTTTGCCTCTCAGGATGACTCTGTGTTTGTAAACGACAGTGGTGTTGGCGAATCTGAGAGCGAGCATCAGACTCCTGATGACCATTTGAGCCCAAGCACAGCTTCCCCTTCTTCACGCAGGACTCGAAGTGACACGGATCCACAGAAATCCCAGCAGAGCTCTGGAAGGACTTCTGCATCTGAAGAAATTGGGAAGTGTAGCAGTACAGACACAACACAAGTGCAGCCTGTGTTGGGAAGGAAGAAATTGCTGATAACTGACACTTTAGACTTCAGTGACTTAGCACATGTCAGTGATCAAAAAGAGGATATGTCTCCCACAGTTGCTTGTGAAGATAACAACAAGAAGAGACACCAGAGCTTAGACAGTACCCCTGGTTTCTCAGAGCAAGAAAAGCTGGGATGTATAGGATCCACGGAGAGCACAAGAGCAGATCCCAGTTCACCCATCACAAAACCGAGTTTATCTCCTACTTCTAAGCCTGGATACTCCTATAATATGGATACAGATCTTGCAAAGAAACCACATGCTTCTCCGAGGCAAACAGAATCTGATTCTGACAGTGATGCCAGAACAGCTTTAAATCATGCGGATCAAACTGCAAAAGCAGCCCAGGTAAGACATTTATGTCTGTGAGTTAGGATGGAGGTGCTGTTCAAGTTCTTCCTCTGTGTTTGTGATTTACACCAAATCTTCCACATAAATGGTGAGGTGAGCAGTGTATTTTTATTTTTGGGCTATAAATATTTTGCCTGAGAAGTAGGTGGTGCTGAAAAATAGTCATTACATGAAAAACTAATTTATAGGAATTGTCCTGTTGAACTTCCCAATCTCTCTCCTATTAAAGAAAGTTGTGTTCTCAACTATCTCAAAGATGGCTCCAAAACTTTTGCCGCTGTCTGTGGCAACGCATTTCCTCTGAGTGTTGCATACTGAAGCAAAAACGGGAAAAAGATATCAATTCATTAGGAAATGTAAAGCTTTGAATACCTTAAAATTTACTAAAGATATTTCAAAATCTTTTCTGGGAAACCACAGAGTCTTGTGAACATAGCCACGATGGGGAGGTAGAAACTCCAGACTGTTAAATTATGCTGCTTTCCATTGAGTGGCCTAAGGCATGTTACTTCATCACAATATCATTTTCCTTTCTATAAAGATAACACTGTATGCCCACCTACCTTGAAGATTTATTGGGAGAATGAAAGTTGTGTATTATATATATGCTGAGTATTATCAATAAATCATATCATCATAAAAATACGTAAAACGTGTTATCACCCCTGTTAAAAAAATGCCAAAGCAGGCTTATAATTCTACCCCTGTGAAGAGTTTTCTTGAGTTTGGGCTTTGTGCCATTAGCTCTGGTAAGAAAAAAATATATCCAGTCTTCTGGTAGTGTGAATTGCTTCAAATATTTTTATGGGTTTTTTTCTGAGTAAGCACCATAAAGATTCATTTTATTGCAAGAGAAGCAGTCTGTAGATGGGTGATAATGGCCAAATATTGGTTCCAGAGCCAGCTAATTTCTTTCCTTTAATCAGTGAAGTCTTGTGAGGTTTCTCTTCATCATCATCATCATCATCATCATCATCATCATCATCATCATCATCATCATCATCATCATCATCATCTTTGTGTACTGAATGAGAAAGGAACAGCTTGGTCTATACAGAATAGAAGAGCAGGAGGAGACAGGATTTGTTCTCTATGAAGGTTTTCGTGGGCAAGGGCGTAACAGGCCAAGAAAAAGCAAGAGTTGGCTTTAAAGGCAGTTTTTTATTGTTAATTATCTGTGCATTTGCACACAATAATAAAATCTCAGATATGAGGCTCCCTCTGAACCTACAGTCAGTTGTTGGTTAGAGTAAACCATCTCCGTTTCCTCCTGGTTGTTGCAGTAGCACAACAGGCAGCACCTGCCCCAGCTCTGGCTCGTGTAGAGGCCCAGAGATGCATTTTCCTAGTCTCCATAGTTGACCTTGACTAAGAAGCCAGCCCTTGGGAGTGTGTCTGTCTGGGAGCTGCTCATGTTCTCACGTTGCCTGTGCCGAACCCCCTTTTGCTATTTCTGCTCTGCAAATGTACTCAATCCTCTGTATGAAGAAGGGACTTCCATGTGGATATTCATAAATTCAGTAGAAGCAGATATTTTTGCAGGGTTTTTTGCCTTGTACCCAGCCTCTTTGTGTTCACTTTAAGTTGTAAGTGAGTGGTACCCATATAAGTAGCCAACAAAGCATTTTTGTTGTAGCCATATTTGCATACATATTAAAGTAAATAAGTAAACACATAGCGTGTTTGACATGGCTTCTATGAAGCCAATTGGGTTTTTCCACAGCTGCAGTTTAAAGGCATTAAATGTTGATAGAAATTAAGTTTTAAGGGGAAGAGAACTCCTATTTACATTATAAAGGCCTATGACTTTTTTTTTTACATTTTGATCATCTTTTCATTTCTATAGAATGTTCTGTCACTTCATGAAGACATAATTCATGTGGCTCCTGACCTTTATTGTATAGGAAGGCCGCTGGCTATTAACTACTGTATAAACGTTCAGTACCCTGAGGCTGCCTTGCTGTTAATTGTATTTCTTTATTTTTAAGCAACGTATGTTGTCAAGACAGGAAGAACTTAAAGAACGAGCAAGAGTTCTGCTTGAGCAAGCAAGAAGAGATGCAGCATTAAAGGCAGGGAATAAACAACTAAGCAGTACCCTCATCCCAGCCCGCAATAAGCAGCTGAACGATGTAAGAAACATTGGCCAGTCTTGCAGTTTACAGAGTTAAAATGCATTGTATGTGCTGTTGGGGGGCGGGGCATGTCCTTGCAGAACATTTCTTCTCCACGTTTGATGTGTCGTGTGTCCTTCATTCCCTTTTAAAGCCTGTTTCTCCTGATGTTATGGCCAATAGAAAGGTGTCTCCCACTTCCCTGGAAGCGGAAGTCTTGGAGCACCTTCTTTGATTGGCACTATAGTTTCTGGTGGGATGAAACTCAAAAGTTGCTTGTTAAATGATAGTGAAGTAATTTGTGCTGTTCTTGTGTACTTCTCTTTCAGTTAATGTAAATAATTTCCTTGAGCCTCTGATGTGAGCTCCTTGCTGCTTTAGAAGTGTTGTTGCAGTGGATGGAGCTGCTTGCTTCAGTCTTGTGAAAGAGTTGATGGAACGATTCTTTTTTATCACCAATGTTGATTGTGCTGGTGAGAGGGGAAGTGGAGCTGGGGAATGAGCTGCAGTGTTGAAGCAGCTGTGGTTGCATCTCCAGTGGCTTCCATGGTGACCTGGAAGGATCCCTACTCTCTGGAGATGAAAGCTAATTAATTTTTATGCAAACATTTGCAATGCTGGTTTTGTGATTCTAACTATTGTGCATTAGAGACTGTACTGGCAACTGAGAATGTAAATGTAACTGTAAATGAAAAATAATGATACAGAGAAAGTCTGGAATCTTTACAGATTCCCACCTTTCAGAGCTCAGTCCTGAGGGGCAGATTCTGCTCTTTACAAAAATGGGATCATACAATCAAAAAATGAAGACAATGATTTACACGTCTCATTTCATTCTCTTAACTCTCTTGGATCCATGCGTGTTTTTCTTTTTTGTAGAAGTTCCTCTCTGTAGACTGACACTTCATTTTACTTTGAAATATATTCATCTACGCAGACACGTCTTCTTTGCATAATGATATATAAACAAATTTTTTCTTATTTTGTTTTTTAAGTTTTTCCTAGATATGTATATTTTAGTATAAATTTCACTTTGGACTTTTTTTTAAAATTACCTTTTCATAAAGAAAATGGCATTAGAGGAGAGTTACTATAGGCAACTACTCAGGCAGAAACAACTGTAATTAAAGTTGCCTAACATTTTTTATTACAAGCTCCTATTTTCAAAGGTTTTACAACTTTGCTAGTATTTCATTGTTTGAACTGAAATCTTTCCCGTCAGCTCTTCTGCCTCAGGGTAATATTTTTAATTTTTTTTTTTTTAACTTAAAAAAACCCCCTGTTCAGCTATTTCTCTGTATTTGGTTGGATAAAGCATTGTTTTACCCGTATTAAGAATAGATAAAATTTGGGAAGAAGGTTAGATTATCTCGAAAAATCTGTTCAAAACAGTCAAAGTTGTGTTAATACCACAATCTTGTCAGAGAGCCTTGAACTTCAGAAAAGTTCCTAAGTGTCAGTAAAAGTTGTCTGTGTGGATACTGCCCAGCAAGAGCATCTTTTACCATTGCTCTCCTAAGGATTGGGGCCCATTCTGGTGCAGGTCATAGGAGTGGGAAGCAAAACTTTTTCTTTTAGACTCAAACTCCTGCTAATGAAATCCAACCACGAGTAAAAGGAGCTGCCCCACTGGCATACAGAGAAGAGATGCTCTCGGTAGGTGACAATGTGAAGTTAGACAATAGTGAAGATGGTGTCCAGGCCATGAAAACCAGCTGAAGGGTAGGAGATGGTGAGGGGTTTTCAGGGTGAGAGTCAGGACTGTGTAGTTCAGGCAGCCAGATTACCCATGGGACCTTATTTCATTTGGTACAGAAGTTGAAAAATTAATTAGGAGCCTGCAGGAAAGGGAAGGACAGTCTTTTAGGGCAGCTTGGCAGAACCAAAGTTTCTTGCTGCCTCCATCAGAAACTCAAGGAGAACTGTCCTGGAACAAATGGTCCTGGCCCATGTGAAATTTGGGCACTCTGAGCAAACTGTAGTGGGCACTCTTGACTGGAGCTAATTGTCACATAAAAATGACAAAAGCTCCTCAGCTCTGAAGTGTGTTGTGGAGATGGGATTTGGAGACTCTTATATCACTATATAAAGTTGATATATAATAGTAACCATTATATAAAGCTGTGTATAACATGTATGTATGTTTTATATACATATCCATACATGTGCATATTCTGAAAGAGGATGCAAGTGTGCATCAACATACATAGGTGTAAGATAAAACACATTGATTTCAGTTTCCTTTAACATGTTTGATATTAGTAGAGATGAGGCATTTGCATTTGATGTAGTTCTGCCAGTTTTCTACAGGTCGTTGCTCATTTGATTGTTAGCATGTAGTACAGACTTATTTCTATTCATGGTTTTTTGGTCATTAGGGTTAATAATAAGAACTTTGACTCAAAGCAGTGTTGTATGTGTCAGTGTGCAGTAATGTGTAGTAGTGTGTTATCCAAATGAGAGTTGTGATAACGAGAATCAGCATTTAGTAGTGGAAATTGGACGAGGCTCATTTTCGGGATAGATTGAGATTCAAAAGAAAATGTTTTAAAACAGGAAGATCTAATTTTAAATAAGAAAACTTTGAAGAGATAGTTCAGGGGCAATACTTTTGAAAGTAACTCTTGAAGTTTGCAATTGCACCTTTTTTGATACCTTCTCAGAAAGAGCTTTAAGCATCCTAGTCTTTCAGACTGTGCTCTGACTGTCAGTCACCCCAGCTAAGCGAAGCCTACGGAGTCGTTAGTTAGAAAAGTCTCATCTCCTAGGCCTTGCTGTTACCACTTTCCCTGTGTCATATGAGAACCAGGAATTGCTGCTTTCCCAGTGACCAGGTGAGAGCAGCATTCAGTGCGTGGGGTTGGACAATGCACGGTGAGGATGGGTTGTGTCACTGCTTGGGGTCAACAAGAGAGAGGAAATTCCCAAATCTGTATGATGGCCATAAATACAGGTTTACTTGATGTGTGCCCGCCTGATTTATTTTGTTAAAAGTCCATTTTGAAAAAAGCAGTGTTCCTGTTTCTCCTCTAAGCACAGAGCATAGCCTCATTTCTCCCATTTCTTCCCTCCTTGCAGCATGGTAGTAGTTTTCTCAGTGTTATGTCTGCTTATTTGGTGCTTCTCAGAAGCCTTCAATCTCAAGCTGTATGCATGCCAGACAGCATGTGGAGGTATGCATGCGAGTATTTGAAGTCTAAGAGGAGACTGCATTGATCAGAACCTCCTTGAAATCATGCCCATGGTTTGGGAGGATCATAGCTGTGTCATTAAAATTGATGCAGTCCTTTGGAGACTGGAAGAATTAGCTTAAGAGCTCTGTGAACAGAGTTACTGATCCCCTCGTGGATCCCTTTCTCTATGGTAGATTTATAAACAGCTCAGCCTTTCTGCTTGCTTTCTTGATGTATGTGTGCATGTGGTGACTCTTTTACGAGATGCTTCTGTCATTTGCAATCTGATATAGCAGCTGTAATCACTTAGCTTTTAACCAGGAGAGCCTTTTTATTAGCTTACTCATTTTTATTTAACTTGCCTTTTCTCATGGTGAATATCACAGGGCTAGAAGGGACATATCTGCTCCCACCAGATGCTGTAAAATATCAACCTGTCGTGATGGTTGTTAGCAGCAGCAGCTTGGCTGGAATGTGATGTTGGAAAGGTGAGGAGACTGGAGCTGGGCTGTGCGACCTATCTGGCAAAGTGACAGGCTAGAGGGAACCACAATGAGTGGGAAATATTCAGAAGTCATGGGCCTAAAAGGCCTTTCCAGGAGGGGAACCCTCATCTGCAGAACATGGGGTGGAATCCTTAATTCCTGAATCTCAGTATAACTCCGCTGTCAGGAAATATCTGCAAAGGCCGTTGGCAAAATCTTCTTATTTTCTTTTAGTGACTGGTCCACATAAAGAATGGAAATTTACTGCAGCTGTCATTTACTCTCTAAACTCAAATGGCTATGGTTATGGAGTCAGCATGATTACAGAGAATGGAATTAGGAGTTAAGAAATGCACAGGCAACTTTAATTAACCTCCTTTGTGTATATGCATTATGATGTAGTCTTTAATTATGTGATCACATACTATTTTCCCCAAGCAATTGCGTCTCATTTTCCTCAGAAGACAGAGGTGATGTAGAAGGCTGTTTGTCCAGAGGACCTCTGTGCATTTGATTGCAGAAATTGGAAGGTGGACGACAAACGAAGCAGGGACTGTGAGAAGTGAAAAGATGAGGTCATGGTTAAGGTGCTTGAAAGAATTAAATGTACTTCTGCCTTTACCTGAGTTCCTGATCAGTGCCACTAAGTCTTTTGAGCCAGATGTCTTCCAGGTGGTCACTATTTGTGTATCCTTCCTTTCTGGATTGCTTTGAGGCAAAAGTTTGATTTGCAGATATATCGAGCATCCAGGTCTGTCAGGGAAATCAATTGGAGCTGTGCTTGAGACGTATAAAGAGCTGTATAAAGCTTAGTATACTGAAAAAAACCCCCAGGTAATAGGCTTCCCCGAGCAAGCACCCAGCAACAGATCCTTTTAGCTGGATCTCTCCGTCTCAGTTCTCATCAGAAGAGCAGGGTAATAACTCTTCCACGGCGTGTTGTGAGAAGGGAATGTGATTAATGCTTTTGAGGCTCTTAAATACCATAGTGGTGGGCAGTGTAGAAAGAAATCAAAAAATTAACAATTCTGTCTTCAGAGCAAGATTTGAATATTGTGGTGTAAAGAATAATGCTACGTATTGATGGGCCTGCATATTAAACAGTGAAAATAAACCAAAGTGTTGAACACCACTGGGTAGAGCTCAGGTCTGGGCTGAAGACCAGGAGATAGTGAAAGTAAAAAGTGCCACCACAAGGCTCTGTTTTAGAGGATATAGAGCAGGATGAAAATTAAGATTATGCCCACTTGTTTTATTTCTGGCATCTCCTAAATCCTGTGTCAAATTCTTTTAACTTGTTTTTGTAAGGCAGACAGCTTTAGCAGGGAAAGCCGTATCTAGTGGAATTCATGAAAAATAGTGCTCATCTGGCAAAGGATGTGTTTTATTTCCTACCTGGGGCAACAGATCGTTTCTGAAGTTATTTGCATTTTGCGTGAGCTAAGGATTCCTCCTTGGTGAATTTAGGTGCAGGACTGGGCTACCCATCTATGGATTTGGCCGAAAATTTTGCATATTTAGGATCTGGCATAGATTCTGGGACGCAGGAGTTCAATAGCATGATACCTGGAGGGAGTCACTCTTGTCTTTTGCCTTTTGTGAAATAGGAAAATAGTAATTCTTTCTTCACAGCAGCATTCGAGTATAACTGCGCTAAGAACTGTGAGGGACTGCATTTGGACAATAAGTATTTAAATCCAGATTAATATAAACTGACGTGGGGGGGTTCGGAGAGTAATCCTGGTGCTGCTGCTGTGCTTAAGTGCAACTGTTGCTACCCTGCTTTCTGTACAGAGAAAGATTTGGGTTTAATTATCTCTGCTACCGTTATTTTATATTTATTCAAGCTGAATGACGGCAATAGCCACCTCATTATGTACATATTGAAAAAAAGAAAGATTTGAAAGAGCGGTGGTGACTGTGTTGAAATCTTTTAGTAGATTTTGCAGATACAAAGTACTTCACCAAAAAGCTGTCTCCTCCAAACACACAAACGCTGTGTGCAGAGGGCAGAGGAACGGGCTGTGCCATGAGATTGTTTCTCCTTGCTCAGAATACTGCTTTTTATTACTCCCTTGCTCAAAGGACTTGTTGCAGCTGTATCTAATTCATTTTTAATAAGCTCTTTCTACTTCAGGGGTCAATCTGTTGTGCCCATTACTTTTCATTTTCATAAATATTTGACTGCAAAATGATAACTTTTCTTTTTTGCATGCGCTGGACTAGTGGAAATGGAAGTTCTTTTTAGAAAGGCTTCAGAAAGTGACAGAATCTGGAAGGAGATGAGTCTTCATGATCTTAAATTTTGGTTGCATACATTTGCACAGATAAAAGAGACGCTGACTGCAATAAAATAAAAACAAAGCATTATTTTAAATGCTCAGAAAAAAGTTTTAATAAATGATCCCATTTATTGATCCATGTCCTGCAATAATCTGTTGCCCCTCTGAACTAATAAGCTCCAAACTGTCCAAACTTTTCTCCAATCAGTAAACTGTAGCCAACATGAACAGAAGAGGTACCGAAAGCAATTTCAGACTTGACAGCAAAAATAGAATATTTTAATTTGATTGAAAGATGCCTTAAACTCAAGGTAGCAATGCAAGTGTTCTTTTCTCCAACTGTGTTTTCAGGTTCTTGAAAATGAGTACAAAATAGCTTCATTTGGTATTTTTTTTCTGTATCAAATCAGAATCCCTACTTCTGTTACATTAGGAAAGGCACCCAGTTCACTGCTGGATTTTTGGTAGTCTCCTCAGTTGGAAAATAAATGTCTGTGATTGAGGTGGTGATGTTAATTCATTTAAGGAAGCACTCGCAAGTTATTCCTGTCTTGTTTTTCTTTTTAAAAAAATAAATTAAAAATCTGATCTTTGTTAATTAAACATCTAGCATGAATTTATTGAGGTGTAGGACTTTGCAGGTGGCAACCTTGGTCTTTTAATATTAATTGGAAAACATTGATTGAAAAAAGACTAGTCTGTCATGCTGATAATTGCAACCAGATTTAGATATGATCACTAGATCTTCCCGAGATTACAAAGAAGCAGTTACCATCTAATTGGTAAAAAGATTGAACATTATTTTCGTAATCCCTGAGCTTTGGTAACTTATTCCCTGTTGTTCATATATATGTCTTGTCTGTATGCCACTATAAAGTGGTTAAATATGGTGTAAGCTGATAAGACTATGCTGTAGAGTATTTACATTTCATGAGCATTCCAAGTTTTCTAGATGTTTTAACAATATACTTTTCTTTAACTGGAGGTTAGACCTGCTGACTGAACACTTCAAACCCACAACTGACCTGATATTTGCTTCTTTATAGCGACACGCTAAGGTTGAGATAGTCTGATCTCAATTCCTTGATGGCAAGAACAAGCAACTTGTTTTATTTAACGTTCCTCAATACATGAAAAATAAAAATAATCTGTAACTTTCCAAAAAGGTTCTACATCTTTTGACTTCATATTTGATCTGTTTAAGCATTTTCTTACTATAAAGTTGTGATATTTCACTGTGCAAAAATATTGCTGTAGACAAGTCCCTGATGTAGCTGGGAAAATAAATCAATTAGTGCAAGTAAACTAATTTTGAAGAAGAATTAGTATGCACTGTCAGTTTTATAGCAGGAAGGATTTCCTGAATAAAGCATAACCTTTGATAATGCACAACAAATGCTAGCAGTTTCAGTTTTAGATACAAATGCTTGAGTTTCTCAGCTGATTTTTATTGCTGTTATTTCCATAAGATGTATCTGTTGACACCACTTAAGGATCTGGCCTAAATATAAATTTATTTATTACGTGGCTGTAAATTCAAGGTGCTGCACAGTCTGCAGCCATACCATTAACTCACATGCTGACAGAAAATAGGCTGGCAGTTTATTAATGGTATTTTAAGATCATCTGATCAAAATTAGTTCCAAAATTTTAGCATCTTCTATCCATTTATAAATATTAGCAAAAAAAAAAAAGTCTCTGTTTCAGAGCTATCCCTTTGTGTGCAGAGTGAGACTCGAGTTGCTCAGCCCCTGGAATGCTCTTTTTCTATCGCTGCTAATAGCTGTGGACGTTTTCCGTGTGGATGTTCAGTACACGCTGTTGTGAATCCCAGGATGATATCGCCATTACTTAGAGCTGTATTTTGCATTGCCTATTCTGTTATTGCTCAGCATGCACAAGGGTAGAGTTAAAATCTTTATTCATTTCATTTAAAAATGTTTCTTTTGTTCTCCTTATCGTGTTCTGGCTTTCCCAAGGATATATGCCTTGAACGAAAAGTCACATGTGCATTACTAATTGTGTGCCATTGTATTTACAGTTCCTAGTGGTGGCACTGTGAAGCTACTAATTCTTTTGCTTCACTTGATGTAAAATAATCTGAGTGTCTTTGATAGCAGTGAAACAGTATTAATTGTTTTGTACATTTCTTGGTCACTCTTCTTAGGTGGTCTTCATAATCTATTAGAACTTTCAGCCAGATTTTTGTAATGTCATGCCTCCAGCAGTGATTAAATTGGTAATTAATGAACAGTCCTTGGCAACATAAACCACATCCCGTTAATTTTCCCTTTTGAGTTTTTCGAAGTTGTCGTCTCTGTCAGAAAGCATTGCGCCACCTTGCTACGGCCCCTTGGCATGGAACCACAGCGACGGGATTTTTTGCAGCCATTAGTAGATCAGAGCAGTAATTTCACAGTATTTTGGTCAGGGTAATTATAGTACCAAGTACCGAGTAGAGTTGGGAATTCACACAAGAAGTCCAGAAATACCAGGTGAGCTTCCTTGTGTTCACTGGGACGTTATGATTAGTTTAATTGGGCTTTGTTTGATTTCAGCCGCGGAGACTCTTTGTGCCACGGCACTGCAGCCACTTTCCACTTTAGTGTTTCTGACCTGCATTGACAGGAACTGGTGCAAAAATGAACTCTTTGAAGTGGGACTCTTTGGAGAGGGCAGCTAAAAAAGGGGAAGAGTGATGTGTAAGTAGTGTACTGTAGCAAAGCGTGACACCAGCCCGAACACCCTGCGTTTTGCGGGTGATGTGATTCAAATTCTTTCATATTTTCAACCGGAACAGATAATATTTCTGCTACATTTGTGCAAATCTCGAGTAAATTACTGCATTTAAAAACACAATCTGTTTTTAATCGCTGGCTTTTACATAGCACCTGCTGTTCTACCTTCCTTTGAAGATACAGTTGTTTCTCTCACCAGAAATTCTGTGAATCATCTATTTAGTCCTGCAAACAAATCTGGGCGAATGCATTAATGAGACTGCAGCTGCACTTAGCAGTTCACATGTCACAAAATAGTAGGTAAAGGCATTCATACTTGAGTGACTGACTATAGGTGTAGTGGCCTTCAGCAGTACATTGTGCACATTAAAGTTTAAATAGTCACTTGCCTGTTGGCTTCTGAATGAAAGGACTGTCACTGGTCACTTCTCCTAAAGCCTTAATGAAACCAAATAGTTTGCTACGAGTTTGGGCCTAACCATTGGGGTGTTTCATGCAGTCTTGTCAGTTGATGTTCATGAATTGACTTGAACGAAGATCAAAGTGTTTCTCAAAATGGAGAAGCGGGGAGAGAGACAGCTCCTTCAATTGCACCACAAGAGCTAATCAAGCCATCAGTTCTTTATGCACTCTGCGTGCCTTTAGAATTTAATACCCAATGGTTTGTCAGGACAAATTGAAATTCGGGGGTTGGCGGGGAGCGGGGGGGAGGTGGAGAGTGTCCCTCCTCAGCCTGCTGAAAATAAAATAAGCGCTTCACTCTTCTGGAGGATCGTTTTGATAAATTTTATCATTTAATGTAAAACTGAAATGTTGATTAAATGTTTGGGGTTGAAAAAAGAAGTTACGGTGAAGGATTCAATGGGCATTATGCACCTTAGCACTGAGTAAAGATTCAGGTTTAAAGTGAAAGAGAAACTAAACTCGGGGTGATTTTTTTATTTCTTTGATTGCTAACGAACTTTTTTTTTGCTAAAACATTTTAAATTGGATTCAGAAGATAGATTTTTGAGTGTCAGTTAAAACAAAGTCATGTGAAAATGCCTCTCTCTCTCCCTCCCTCCCCTTCTCTCTTTTTAATTGATATGATTTAGGCAGAGGAAAATGGTAAGGGGGATTTTTCTATTGCAGAAGCAATTTTTAAGGGATTTAGTCTTATTTAGCCTGAAGGTCTTCACACTAATGAGAGCACTTAAGTTACGTCCAGGCGTTGATTAGACAGCTCATCTATCAACTGGAGCATGAGAATTTGTATTTTAGGTACCTTTTATACATTATAAATTTTTTTTATTACTTTAGACTTTATTTTCCACAAATTTTTAATTGCTTTCTTTCACATCCTAGGTGTCTGTAACGCAGCTGACAGAGCACAAACGCGAACAGGGAAATACTCTACGTTTGATGTCGAGTACATTTCGATGCATTTCGATAATACCGAAATTTCGACAATATCGAAACTGCATCTGTAAAAATTGGTGTGCTGGATGCAAATTGCTACCAAGATACATTCCTTAAACCACGACAAGCTCCCTCAAAGTCTAAATGCATTTATTCAGGAAACACAGAATTTTATATATATTTTAAAATGCCCAACTACTCCCCCCACCCCCAAATTGTGAATGCTCTCTCTACCTGTAGTTTTTTTGCCACGTTTAAAACACAATAGCATCTTAATTATTTTCTGAACTGTTCTGAAAAGTACAGCTTTTGTAACTTTTTGACATTTCAGGTTTAAAAAAAATTAAAACGTTGCCACCAGCTTGCACTATGAGCAGCCTGTAATAACAGTTAAAAAAGCTTTCTGAACTATTTGACAAGATTTCTTAGTGCTGAGGCCATATGCTGTAGCCTTTAAGCTATTTCTTCCTATCAGTTTCATTATCACCTGCCTCTGAGTCTCCAATATCATCAGTAAGCACATGCAGAATCATAATTATGCCATGTACAAGTTCTTTGATAACATGTACAGTTTTCTTCTTAATTCTTTATCAAATGCATTGATCGTGGCATGTGTGCATTGATCCAGGTCCACCATCTGGCTGTGTGTGATAAGCACAGTGGCATCTTTGCATTTCCACTGTCATTCATTGCGCTACAATTTGGCTGCAGGGGAGTAGTGGCTGGGATTAGCCCTGTTCTGCTACTTACTTGCATTTTAAGTTGACACCTCTACAGCGGCTCAGACCACATTACAAACTGAAACACATACGCACGACTTAGTGATGTGACACTCCTCAATAAGCTTACTCCACTAGCTACTCAACAATCTGTAATTGGATTTGTAGGAATAACAGCAAAAGATTTCCTAAGAATTGCTGGGGACAGAAGGTGAAGTTTTCTCATTATTGGCAAAAGGCTAGGTATAGATCTTAGGCGATTGGTATTTTCCATTAAAAAAACCTGCCAGCAGTTTGCAGGACTTTTTCAAAAAAAAAAAACCAGCAAAATAGGGTCCAGGGAGATGTAGGGTTTGCACTTGTTCTTTTCATTCTCATCACATAGAAGCAGACAGGGATCTCGTTACCCTCCCCCAAAAATTGAGAGAAGGGGGGGGAGGAAAACCAACTTTCGGAGGCCCCCTGCAGCCCGCTGGCTTTGTTCGACTGGGAGTGACCCGGGAGCATTCCTCAGGAGGGCACGTCCCCTCCCTTGGCGCGGGGCTGCCCGCCTGAGGAGGAAGCTTCCCAGGATGGCAGTCTGAGAGATGCTGCTCTCCAGCTTACGCATCCCATACACTTGCCAAAAGCCTTTGTTTCATAACACCCCTTTTTTTTCTCTCTCTTTTTTTTTTTTTAAATTATAAAGTCAAGTTTACACAAGAGAAAATCCCTTAAGTGGAGCTCGACGAATGTTGACTCCTACAATGAGTAAGCAGCTTTCTTAACTTCTGTCTGTAACTCAGCTGTGGAAAGGCACAGAAAACACCATCTTTAGCCTGCTCATCTCGGATCGGACATTCTGCCCTGTCTGGATGATGGCACTATTTTAGGATATTTCTGAGCCTGAACACTTGAGCCCCTGTTTGTGGGTCATGCCAATAGCGTTGACAGTCATGATGACAGGCAGAACAAGCTCGTGGATCCCAGCACCTTAGGTGATTGTTGACCTTAATTATACTTCCTGGATGGGGGAGAGCACAAACTTGCCTAAGCAGGGAAAATTCCAGGGAAGAAGTTAGTGGAGGCCTTTGTCTGTGCTTTTGGTTCAGGTCACCTTTCTCGGTGGCGTTTCCTGGGAGCCCTGGGGGTCGGCAGGGCTGCCCTTGCGGGGTTCTCTGGGAGAGCACCTTGCTCTCTGCCTCAGCCCAAGCGAGCGGGGACAGAAGGAAAACACAACGTGGTTTTGGAATTGGATATTTCAGCCTTTCCCTAAAACTTGCCATAGAGCCAAGTGCAGTGGGCAACAGATGAGATCACCTCTGTCACAGAGATGTGCAGCTCCCAAATGGTTAAATGGGTTAAATCTTATTTATCTGAATAGAACTTGGGGGCTGTCTAGCAGAATGCTCCAGCACAAATACCTGTGGTTCACTTTGACGTTACAATTTTTTTGTTGGTTTCTTTACTTATAAATACTTGAACTGTTAGACCTTTTACTTTTTTCTCTGAGAAAGATGTATTTGTACCAGATTAGAAAAGCTAAACTGTTTCTTTACATTGAATAATCAGCCTGTCATGACAAATCTATCTACTTCTGCATGAGTAGGTGCCAGTTTGACTAGCTTCTTTTAGGCTCACACTGGGTTTTAAGCTGGATCCGTGTGCATGACTGGCAGTGCATTTGTTGGACCAGATCTAAGGAGCCAGAGAGCGTTCAGCTCCTTTTTGCCTACAAAAGAGCAGCCAGACAACCAGCAAGAGGCCTTGGATGTAGCACAAGGTGATACTTACTTAGTCAGCCATTCTTTTTTTCAAATATTTTTTTTTTCCATTCAGTAAACTAAGAGTTTTTCAGTTTCACAATGACACAAGGAATTAAATTATCAGTGGATTATTTTTCTACAGCCACCATTCTTCACACAGAAATACTGTACCAAGTGAATTATATGTTTTCCAGAACAACATAAAATTATTTTAAAAATTAAAAAATAAAAATAAAAAAAATTGCTGGCTGCATCTTTTAAAATACCTTCTTGGTTTAAGGAGATGTTTTCCATTTTACAGCCACGCAACCCTATTTTATTGTGAATTTTGGGAGCTTTTTCTTTCTTAAGGGGGACAGCTTTGTTAAGATATTGTTTGTGATTCTTCCAATTTTAGACTTTGAGCTACTTCTGTGTTCATTCTGTCTTGTCTCATCAGTGTATCAGTGCCACAGCTCCTAAGCCAATAGCTACTTAAGACAAGCAATTTGATACTTTTTGTGATATGCATTCATGAAAAAATATTTTCAAGCTACATGCAGTGTGTGGATAGTGAGGTAGCTGATGTAGACACCAGGCAGAAGGCAGAAAATACCCAAGATGTTTATGTCTGTTTTTGCTTATTACCTCCTAGGATCTGAATAGCCACAGAAATGCAAAGCCACTTTTGTTTATGCCGAGTGTTTCTTGCTTAGCAATCCATATTTTGCTCCCTACCTGTGTATTTTGAGCTGTTCTGAAACAGTGCTAGAGACCAAACATAAATGTGGTCCCCAGGGTGATCAAAGATTTAATCTGACCAGATGGGACAAACTTGAGAAAGATTTTGACTTTCCACTCTGTTTTGCAACAAGAAAGGCTGATTTTTTTTTCCTCCCGTCTTTTCTTTGTTAGCAAAGGCAGAGATCAGGCCATCCCCAGAGGAATGAGCAGGTGTGGCCATTTACAAGCATGTCTGGTTATATTATATACCGACATAAGAAAAGTTTGAAATGGTTTGAAAAGATCTGCTAAACAGTTTTAATGTTTCATCCCAAATCCTATTTACTCAAACAAGAGCCAATCAAGGTCACAGTACAACCCAGCCTGCTCAAACCTTTAAAGCTCGTGTAATTTTATTTTTTTCTTATTTTTTTTTATTCTGTCTTCTCTCCTAACTGAATAGGTACATTTTGGTAATCCTGAATAGGTACATTTTGGTAATCCTTGCCTCTGGACAAGCACAGAAGTCTTTTTCTTTCTGAATGGCTAATAACAGAGCCGTTCTTCCTGTCTAATGATGAAAGAGGTGGCAGTCAAGTTCTTTCTCTTAGACGTACTGTGCACTCACGGCTGACCACGAACCATTTTGAAACCTACAGCTTCAGGAATCGCTCCCTCTCATAGGTACAATTCTGGCTTGATTTTGTTGCTGTGGATTATAAGTAATTTACCACATTTGTTTAATTTTACTTTTGTCCCCCAGTCTATGGATACGGTAGAGAATTTACTTTTTAAACGTCAAATAAATGCAGTTCACCAGATTATTTTTTTTTATATATAGTGAGAGGATGATACATTATCAGAATTCTGGTGTAAACTCAGTTTGGATCCTCCCAAAATTCTGCCAAAGGAGGACTGAAAATCCCTGGCAAAGGTTTTGTAGTTTTTTTTCTTTCTCTTTTCAATGTGAGAAGATTGCAAAATTTTTAGTCATTTAAGAAGATGGTTTTTAAGGGGGTGTTTGGGGTTTTTTCCCCCCCAAAAGACTCCACCACTCTCAATATTTTCCTGAATTGGGCAGCTCTCAGCTGGCTGGGTAGTGATCTCGGAAACTGCCCCGCCAGTGTTTCACATTCGAATCCACCTTCCCAAATCCACGGCATAATTTTTGGCCAAAGTAATGTCAGTCATTGCCGTCTGCGGCGAGTACAAACAGGACCCCCTAATGGCAGCCATTTTTATTTGTTTCTTAAGATCCAAAGGCTGCTGAAAGAACAATTGGATAAAGTTGAGGATTGGAGAAGCTTGATTTTCTTGTTCCAGTGAAATGAAACTCCCGTCCTTTTTTTTCTTCCCCTTTCCCTTAAAAGCCGGAGTCAGCTAGGGGGTTGTAGCTGTGTCAAAGCCGTTGGGATGCCACTGCTGATCACTTTAATTACTAGGACTAAGGAGGATAAAATTAAAAGTAGCACCATTGAAGCAGTGGAAGAAAGCTTGCCGAGATGTCAGTGAACTGTGAAATATAAAAATTGCATACCAATACATTTTTATAGGAGGGAAACAAGGAATTACATTACTTATTCTTGAAGAGTTTGTCCTTAAATAGTGAAGTTTTCCTCACTGTGCATCTGCATGGCAGATCTTTAAACCATTACAAAATAGTTGGGGGAAAATAACAAAGAAAACTGTAATGTCTCTTTGCCATGTCAGATTCGTGTCAGAGGGTGAAAGATTTTACTGAATTTTCAACTGGACAGGAAAAAAAATCACTGTATGTGTGCTTGCTTGGTCCTTTCTTGGTGCAGTGCTTCTTTTTGTGTCTCCTGGGGTTTTTTATTTTAATATTTTTGTTCATGCCTCCGTACCTCTCCCGAGTGCTTTCCTTTCCAAATTCTAGTTTGATATGCTGTTTAACAGTTTTTCTGTACCTCAAAACTTAATCTATCTACTTTTTCTGCTCTCAGTTTCATTGCTCCTTCCACCAGTGTTTCTTCTGCCAAGCTCAGAAACCGAGGGTTCAAATACCTGAATTGAATTTAAGCAAGAACTAGGCTGGTTTTTCCCTTATCCGCTGGTGATGATTGGCTTAATCAGCACAAACACAAGCCACCATAATCTGTGTTTGCTTGGAGATCCCCGGGATGTTAATGACTATGCTAATAATTCAGGATACAAGTTCTCTTTCAGGAGGAGGGGAGAAAAGAAGACAGGAGAAATCAGCCAGCTCAGTTTAGGGCATTTTTGTCACAAACACATAACTGGCCCTATTTTAAATTACATGTGCTGAAGTAGATTAAATTGTTTGACGTTAAACCACGTGGGAATCCTGATTTTGTACATTTGTTCTTAAAAGTCATTTAAGTTAAGTCCACAAGTTCCCGTATCCGAGGAACTAGGAATATTAGAGATTTGAGCAGTTTTATTTCAAGTAAAATTCAATGTAATTAATGTTACCGAATACTGTGGGTCGAAATAAAACCGTTTGCTGTGTCAGTTGGCTGGCTAGAAATTAAATTAAATTGATCTATTATAGTGCATGGGGGGGGAGGGGGGGGGAAGCTTTCCAGTTGTCTTTCTAATGTGTACTTTACCAAATAAATTTTTGATAGAACTATTGCTCTGTGCCTTCTGGGAAGTTAAAGGGTGAGAAAGCAAACAAAGCCCATGTGCCATCCCGCTGCCTCACAGGGCTCAGGCAGAATTGTCTTTCCAGGGGAGGACATTAGGAGAAAAGTAAATCAAGGCAATCTGATAGGGAATCCGGACTCTGTCACTCAGAGGCGAGATATTGTGCTGTGTCCATATACTTTGTTTACTGTAGGGTTTTATGAGTTGTAACCTGCCCATGCAAGCTGTTAATGAGGCTAAATCTTTCTGCTTGAGGATTGAATTACAGCACACCTCTGGGCTAATGGTTATAAACAGAAAGTCCCATTAGGGCTGCATTCTGATTCAGTCATTTGCATTTTTTCTATTGTGCCGAGAACAATGCTGAGTAAATAGCTACAAACAAACAATTTACATGGAAATGGATAAAACGTACCTAATTAGTATTTTGCGCTTGTTTTATTAATGATTGCTTAAACTAAATAGCACTTAGCAACAGCTCTCACCAGCCTCTGCAGGTGTGGGATGCTCAAGTTTCTGGGTTGGTGGGAAGGCTGCCAGAATGGCTCTCCAAAATTAGGCAGTTTGTTATATTCCACTTAGTTCAGGTCAACAGCCTGTACCTGGGATTTATCCAGGTCATTATGTTAATAGTACAAACTTATTGGCAGGTTAGATTTAAGCCAAGCACTGACTTTGTTGCACTTATGAGCATTTCTGATTTTGAGGGGAGGGGAAAAACAGTCCTAACTTTGCAAAAATCCCATGTTTAAGGTGAAAACTGAAACAGTTTCCCTTATGAAAACTGTGGAGTCTTACAGATATGTTTAAACACATCTTTTAATGAAGATTTTTTTATCATAGTGGGTTAGTATTTTACAACATTTCATGCTGCAGAACTTTGTTTATTTATGTAACTGAAATATTATCATGCTTCTAAGTTATGAGCTTTAGTGGGACAGCACTATCTGGCATGGTTCCAGTATGATTCCTTTAATTATTGACCAAAGCCCCACTAGTAGGATGTTTTAAAGGGATGCAAAGTCTTTTCTGCTGTGAGAGGATCTATTGTTCTTTCAGTAATTTTCATTAGTTGTTGGGTTTTTTTAAGTAAAATATCCATTGAAGTCAAAGAACATGCCTCAGATTTGATGCCACTTTACACTTTGAAGTCAGCTTGGTGCTTGGAGTAACCAAGAGCAACATCTAGCTTCTCAGTTCAGTTCTGTAACAGAATACTACTCAAATGAGTAATTCAATTTAGTAAAACCATTTTATAGCCACGGTAAAACTTCACTCAGATCACTCATTGGGTGTGATTACTTTGAGACTAAAGTGTCTGCAAATTTTCATCAAGGTGTTTTTATAGAACATGATTTATAAAAGCTTTACATTGCAAATCATCAGGTTTCTAATGCAGTAATAATTTGGGGAATGCTTAAAAAAAAAAATCTGACGCATGGATGTCTTTAAAAATTGTGGTGTGACACCCAACTGATATCGAGCGTCCTATTTATAATGTGGGCCAAGCACCATGCTGTAAACCAGTTCCTATCGTGATGATCAGATTGAGAATGAAATTGCATTTCTGTCAATTACTGAGTTGGCAACTGTTCAATATATCTTAGCAGCAAGATGAAGAGCGGCGTCGGCAGCTGAGAGAGAGAGCTCGTCAGCTAATAGCAGAAGCTCGATCTGGAGTGAAGATGTCAGAACTTCCCAGCTACACTGAAATGGCTGCAGAAAAGTTGAAAGAAAGGTCAAAGGCATCTGGAGGTGAGCTGAGGAACCTTGTATCTTATTCCTATGGCAACCTAGAAACCAGAGACCTTTTTGGGTATCACTTTTATTCACACTTCAAAACGTTGTTGTTCATCAGGTGAACGTATCAAAAGACCTGGCTGTAGATGTGTTTCCTAAATCAGCAATTTGTCACCAAATTTCCAACAGTTAAAAGAAAAGCATACATGTGATTGAAAGAAAAATATGTTCTGTGAACAAGTAGCTCACGTTGGCCCATTATTTACAGATTTCCCATTACCCACATGTTTTTTTAGAATTTCATGGTTGTTGGTTCTCTTCAATATATATTTTTATATAGGAACATGGACATAATTTTGGGGGAAAACAACATTTGAAATACTTAAGAAATGTTATTTTGTATTAAATATGTTCAAAAGAAGAGAATTTTAAATGTGGCCTGTGAGAGGTGGGGGCAACAACCTTTTGATTTTAAACGGCAGTCTTTTGACAGACCACTTGCTTTTACAGGTTTTGAGTTGTAATATTGCTATAATGTTATTAAACTGACTTTGAAATACCATTAAAATTCATATACCTGCCAGTGCTATGAGCTGGAGTAATGTAGTGTCACTCAAACTCAAATGAGTGCTGAGCACACATTTCAGTGCAAGCTTCTTGCTCTTTTAATGTCTTCTACATATTCTAAGGGAAACAGTGTTTCTCAAACTAACTCATAATCATAAGCCAAAGTGTGAGGAAAATCCAGCTTGATACTCACAATGCATGTAGATTCAACAAAAATATTTATTTCTTCTCTGCTACATGTATTTTATATGCATAAATATTTAAATATAGTCTTACTGCACCCTAAGCCCTACACTTCTATTCCATTTAACACCAAAGAGAAAGCAGAGAGTTGTACTTCTCCCTTTGGGTCTGGTCTTCAGTTTTACTCTCTTTGCCCAGAAGACCAAGCTTGCCAACATAACTCTCTTTTGTGATAAATAGAGAAATTATATCCTTGATGGCAGTAAGACAGATTGAGCCAAATGACACATTGCATAGGCTATGGTGTTCCTCATCCCTCTTCACAGTTTATGACTCCCCATCCTACATTATTTCATTACTTCCTCCTCACTGTTTCATTGTGCCTGTACATAGCTGTTCCTGCCATACCTTCCCTCTAAGTAAGGTCTTTGTCTGGTTATATCCTGGGTGCTCAGCGGGATGGCAGTGACCCTGTTTTGTTGCAGACTCACTTGTAGTGTTGCTAAAGATCCCAGTGTGTTGTTTTCTGGGATATGGTCTTCCTGTTCATATTTGTCTCTGTATTTTGCCATTGGTCATCCTGCCCTTCATTCAAGTTGTAAACAGTCTCAGAGGTAGCTGTGCATATATATTAAAAGAAATCTGTATTTATCGAGGAAGATTGCATATGCACCCAGAGAATTTAGTGTTATTAAAAGAGCAGACAGTATCAGAACTGATGACAGCTCTTTTACAAAGTTATCACCACTCTACCTGTTGGGTTTTATCCAGTGTAGCAATTCCACAGCTGTCTACTTTTGCATTGATTTATACTTCCTACTTTGATTTCTCTTCGTTCATACAGTAGTTTGGCCAATCTATTTGAACTTCTCTTGGACTTAAAAGTTTTCATTCCCTGTCTTGTTTTATCCCTCTTTGCTCTTTTCATGCCAATGTGCATTTTATAGCATTTTCTTCTGCTTCCTCCTTCTCAAAAAGCTTTCCGTATGACACATCTTCCATGTAATTCTACCACGCCACTGGTATTTTCAGGTTCCACACCAGATCTCCACTCCAAACTCATTCTTCTAAAATGTAGTAGTTCTGTGAAATGGCACCAACATTAAACAAACCCAATGAATTTGAATTACTTTTGGGTTTAGTCTTTTTCATTTTTCAATTTCCACCAAAAATTAGGATTTAATAGACAGTCTCCTTATTACTACTGGACTGGATGTTTCCCCTAAATGCATTCACATTTTTATTGTGTAGAGTCCTGTATTCCCTACACAATACCCAAGGCAAGCTTATTATCTTATGTCTTCCAAGCTTTCTTGCCCATTATACATCATTAATCTCTTCTTCGGCATTGATTGCAATTACTTTTTGATTTACAAAAAGGGAACATACCAAATAATTTTACTCTCAATTCGATTATTTCAGAAAAAAGTGACTTTTCAGCTCTGGGATTTTGGAGTTTTTAAAGACTATCTTCTTCCTTACAACTGTAGGTAAAAACATGATCTCTTTCATTGTTTCTATATGCTCATTAAGAATTTGATGCTTTGGCAGTGGTGCAATATTCTCTGTTAAAAGGCTTTATTTAATCAAGGTCTGAAAAACTCAAATGCCTATGGCAAGTTGAAACTTTCCTGGATAAGCAGCATCCCTAGCTATGAAATTCAGTCTTTTTCATAAGTTATTTGGCATGTGAGACAGAAAATAGTTCTTCCTGCCAACTGCCAGAGGGTTTGGGATGGCAGCTTCAAATTTATTAGATGTCCTACTAGCTTCAGGCCGATAAGCGGATGCCTTGAGATGGATCCAGGGACAGTATCAAGATAGAGATCCAAATATCCCTCCTTTTCCTAGCAGCAATAGGACAAAGGAATTGACATATTATCTAGGAATTGTCCCTGTGCAGTGGAACACCCGTCTACTCTTCTGGGATTTGGGTGGTGTGTTTTCTTTACTCTCTGGCACATCTCCATCCTTTATTTGAGCTGGCATCGGTGTGAGGAAGTGGCTCGGGCCTGGGGGTGGTGAGGACAGGGTATGTTCAAGATTTCACTTCTGAGGCAGTGATTTTTAGGGAATGTACGTGGTGGCACAGCCTTACTCATCATGCTTAGTCTCCAACTCACGAAACAAGTGTTAGGTCCTCAATATTTTTAACAGGCAGTATTTCTATCTGTCGGCAGTTACTGCTGTAATTTCTTGTCCTGACCTCAGATTCTTGTACACGGAACCAGTATTTCAACTCTGCATTTCTTCCATTCCCCGCCTTTGCTGCCTTTATTGCTGTGCAGAGGCTCCTGTCACATCCTGTAGCCTTAAAGCAAACTCTGTACCTGAAAGTAAATAAACTAAATATCTCAGCATCCACAAACCTGAAGGACTTCCCAGAGACGATGCTGAAGGCTGGAAACATCTTCCCTGAAGAGTGAGTATTGTTTGTGCAGCTTCTCCCAGTAACGTGATCCAGCCCCCATCAATGCTTTTGCTTCACCATGAAAATTACTCCTTTTTCGTTTAATCTAGAAATTGATGCAGTCGGCTGCAACTCCTTCACATGTGGACAAGCTTAAACCAAGTCAAGAGAATATCAGTTTAACCACAAATTAGGCCTGACCTTAATCTGAATAGTAAGACGTAAAAGCTATAAAATGCCTCTGGGTCCTTTTCCACCAACATTCTTGCATTTCCACGTGGTTCCAAAAGATACTTATTTCTCTCTCTCCAGTCCAGACTGCAGTCCATGCTGTGTAGGTGATGGTCAGTGCTGTTTAGTTGTTGACTCAATCCTTTATCTTTTGTTTTGTTCATTCCTTCATGACATAGTAAAGCTTTGCTGTCTTTCTAGGATTCAAATTTACATACTTGTCAAGGAAGCAGTTCTTCAGTCCTTTTCTAAATGTCTGCCCTGGTTCTAGACCAAGTGCTTTAAGTTTTTCACACTAGCAATTTGTTCTTTTCATAAAAGATATCTGTTATCTCTTCGTCATGTTGTTCCTTTTATCATTTATAATTGCAAAATCTTGTTGTAACATGCTCTCTAAACACATTTCCCTTTTAATACACTGGAAGAACATTGAACTGGAAAAAATCCGAGAGTAATTTAAATCAAGGAATCTAGATTTTTAAAGATACTCGAAAAATTCTGAAATGACCTCAAATTACAGCTTTTAATTGATTTTTTTTTTAAATAAAGTGTAAATGTCCTGATAATCATATTCAGTCAAAGTCTGCCAACTTGAAATTAAATAGTAGGTCAGGTCATTATCTGATACTAGAAACTGGTGTCTTCCGCATTCCCATCTCTTTTGTTTCCTGAAATGGTGGTGTCAAAGGCAGTGCCTCTGATCTCATCTTGCTATATTAAATTAAAGAAAATCGAATAATCTAATATAAGCATTCCTTTAGTATGCAGGAGTCTTAAACCCTGTCATCTTGTTTAGATTGTTTTGACACATCCATCATGTGGTGGGGTGACTAGTAGCTGTGAGCTGACCTTGTGAGCTGACTCCTTTGGGTGATTCCAAAAGTCATTGCCTGCTCTAGGCTCCAGGTGGATTTGGTTCCCCTCTGCCATGATGGTGTCCTTCTTTCTTCCCTTCTACCTCTTCCAAATGTCCACAGTAGCCCAGTCATGCTTTCAGTGTGCCCCTGTGAACTCCAGGATGTGTTTGAGAGTACCATGGCCTGAGTGCTACTGAATTTCTTCAACATCATCATGAGGGAATATATAAATTATAAATAATGGTGTACAAAGTCCAGCTCCTCATCAGAAACAGTAGAGAAGCTTCGAAGGAAATTCAAAACCATCAGAATTGCTGCTGTTGCTGCTTTACCTTCTGTTTTCTCTTCAGTCTGCTGCTTACCCCTTTACTTTTTATCCTTTTTTCAACTTCATGAAGATCATGCTGTGCCCTTCTACTTTCTTCACTTACCTCTGCACTTCCTGAAACAACAGGAGTCCAGATCCAGGATCATCTGTGGGAATTTAAGTGGGAGTAGAAAGGCTGTCTCAGAGAGTCGGGAGTGTTTCTGCCCACTTCCACACCTGAAGCACAATCTGTCAGGTCCCAGGTCTGGTCGCAGATCTTGGATTGGCTGGAAAGAGATGTTCTTCTCCATCATTCTGGCTCAATCTGGGGCAGCTTGGAAGAAAGCTGAGTCTTCCAGAGACTGAGGAGTCATGGAGGGGAGCCCAGGGAAGTCATGGTGCTCAGCTGAAGCACAGGGGTCCTACTTCACAGGCTGCTGCTCCATCTCATACACAACCAATGTTGGATAAGACCCTGAAGTGGGAACTTCTTTGCTCCTGTCTGTTGCAGCAGGAGCCTTACCCTGTATCAGCAGAGGTCTGTGGAAGATGTTGATTAGTTACAGGGGAATTGAGGGAGCAGCTGGTTAGAAAAAAGTAGTAGACATAAAAAAATTAACAGGCTCCTAAAATGGGGATTACGGGTGCTGTGGAGATAAAGGGATAAAGGTAGAATTGTATGACCTTCATGACAGCAATGTAGCCCTAAAGTGCAAGCTTCAGGTCTGGGAATGAGGCTGAGTGTGTTTCCAAGACAGGTGATGAGTGATCAGCACCAATCCTGGTCCAAACTTCTGGTATTCAGAATTATGGCATCTTGGTACTATATTTAGGATCCTTTTTGTTTATATTGAGTGCACCCATGTCCTGTATTTATAATTCGTATTTTTTTCCTATCTTAGATGTTTTAAAGTTCCTGTAGTTACTCTATGTCTTGTTTCTTCAGACACACTTTGGCCTACCCTTTTTTATCATTTTTACACACATGGTGCATACATAGGAAAAAAATGCTAGTGTAAGTCTGAACAAGTGTAGATAGCATTTGATATGAGATTTAAAAGTGAGTAAATACAACGTATCTACTTACTTTCAAAGTACTAATCTAGCTTTTATGGACTTTAATTTCATTATATATTTGTATTGAAAATGTGAGTCAGGATTTTTTCTGGGATCTGCTTCACAATTCAGAACTTGCTATTTGATCTTCCTCAGGTAACTTACTCTTTCTGTACCATAATTTACCTACATCATCATCATAATTGTAATTATAATAATCGCCTTCTTCATAAAACATTATGGGGCTCATTTATGAGTGATATTCATAAGCTGCTCTGAGAAACTGGGTAGAAAGATCCCATAAAAATATAATTACAATTATTATTTTATTTAAAATGTATGTAGCTTACAAACAATGCTGATGAAAAGTAGTGCGGTAAAGCCCTTTTAACTGATTCATCAATGACTTGGATGAAGGGGCAGATGCCTCCTCAGAAAGTTCACTGATGACACAAAGCTGGGGGGAGCAGCCAACACCCCAGAGTGCTGTGAGCCCTTCAGAGGGACCTCGACAGGCTGGAGAGATGGGCAGGGAAGAACCTCCTGAAGTTCAGCAAGGGCAAGTGCAGGGTCCTGCACCTGGGGAGGAACAACCCCAGGCACCAGCACAGGCTGGGGTGACCTGCTGGGAAGCAGCTCTGGGGAGAAGGACTTGGGGGTGCTGGTGGACAACGAGCTGTCCCTGGGCCAGCAGTGCCCTGGGGGACAAGAAGGCCAATGGGATCCTGGGCTGCATTGGGAACTGCATTGCCAGCTGGTCAGGGAGGTGATCCTGCCCCTCTGCCCAGCCCTGGTGAGGCACATCTGGAGTGCTGTGTCCAGTTCTGGGCTCCTCAGGACAAGAGAGACATGGAGCTCCTGGAGAGGGTCCAGCAGAGGGTGGGTGACAAATGATGAAGGGCCTGGAGCACCTCCCTTCTGAGGAAAGGCTGAGGGAGCCGGGCCTGTCCAGCCTGGAGAAGAGACACTGAGAGGGAACCTCAGCAATGTCTGTCAGCGGCTGCAGGGAGGGGTCAGAGGATGGAGCAGGCTCTGCTCGGCGGTGCCGGGCGATGGGACAAGAGGCAACGGGCAGGAACTGAGGCACAGGAAGTTCCACCTGAACATGAGGAAGAGGTTCCTCACTGTGCAGTGCCCGAGCACCGGGACAGATTGCCCAGAGAAGGTGTGGAGTTTCTCTCACTGGGAATATTCAAGGACCATTTGGACACACTCCTGTGCCATGTGCTCTGGGGTGACCCTGCTTGAGCAGGGAGGTTGGACCGGATGACCCATGGTGGTCTCTTCCAACCTGACCATCCTGTGGTTTTGGGAAAGCTGCAAATCATGAAGGTGCTGAGGCCAGACTCTGCCTTCAGTGGAGCAGGAGTTTCCAGCAGAGACCTCTGTATGTTTAATGAATTGCTTCAGTTTAAAGATAAATCCATAAGTGGACGAAGTGGAGTCTCCTTCCAGACTCATTTAATTATTTGCATTTTTATCGTAACTCAGCTTGCTCTCTAAAGCATTCATTTTTTTTGAGTGATGTGTTGCATGTACATATGAAAATACTAACCTTAATGCTGTGTGTTCCTACAGATGAGGATGAGGATGATGATAATATTGAGATAGATACTAATGAGGAGGCTCCTGAATGCTCTGTTACTGGAGGTGGAGATGAACTTACTAACCTAGAAAATGACCTTGATTCAACGGGTAATTTAAATAATGGCTATTTTGTGTATTTTGCATGACTAACACTCCATCATCATGTAAATACTGATGTGCTGCTTGTCTCTCTGTCAGCTTTATTCCCGTGTGCCTTTTCAGGTCTTTTAAACCCTAATGTTTAATATCCTGCATTCATATTTAGTTGAAATTTAAAACCAATGAAATCATTATTTCCAACAATGTCAGATTTAAATGTCTTTTGCTCATTTGGTGGGGAAGGGGACCCCAGGCCACATTGGTAAAGCAGAGCCACCTGAAAGCACCCTGCCTGGATTGTGCCAGGTAGGCAGAGGGATGAGCTGTGGCATGGGTGAGTGCAGCTGCCACTCTGCACTGCCATCCTGGCCCATCTGCTCAGGGGAGAGGAGCAAATGTGTCTTTCTGTGTTCATGTAGACTTGGTGTCTCTCTGGTTCCTTCCCGCGGGCCGGTTCTTGTGTTTACACCTTGTTGCCCCAGTGGGGGCATGCAAGTATAAATTCAAGCAGAAGTAGTCCTGTTTACTTAACAGTGTTCAAATAACAGGGCGTTTATAAACACATGAAGTCACAGGAGTGGTATTCCCCCCTTTCAAAAAGCTTCAAGCCAAACTGGAGTTTAAGTGATAAATGTGGCGCTAAATTCAATGGAGTCTTACAAGGGAGATGCTTATTTCAAAAGGAGCCGGATCTTCAAAGCTACGCAAAAGGAGCTGCCCACCCATAAGAGGCTCCTCTGCTTGCAGAGGGCTGCTGAAGGAGTTTGTTCTCTGTACAAGTCTGCCTGTTCCAGTCAGCCCCCAGGAATGCCTGGGGTCTCTGTTTGTGATGGGCTTCTCTGCCTGGGCCTTTCTGCTCACTGCAAGTTAGCTTGGGCCTGGAGTAGCTTGGCCAGCACAGGACTGTGTCTTGAAACAGGCAGTACAGAGATAACGTCTTCAGCATCCTTGGCTTGATTCTACCCATGTCAGCTGGGCCCAAATGTGTAGTCCATAATACGTTAAATCAGAACTTAATTTAGTGGTTTTTTCTTTCTAAATTAAACCTACTGTGATGTGTATATAGCACTTTCTAGTCTTGCTTGCATGCAAAAGGTTTGAGTCATGTCCTTTTTTTTTTTCTGTTTGAGGATTTCCAGACACATAAGAAAATATATTTAGTGTTTCCAGCACTTGAATTTAGCTTACTTAAAGCAGAATCCTGTCAAATAGTTTTCCAGTAAAAACTGGTTAATTTGAGGAGGAATAGAAAATGAATATGTAAATATTCCTGTCACATTGCCCCAGTGACTGACTTTTTCTGTGGGCCTTTTTTTTGCAAGGTACCTTTTCAGGGATACAAACCCACTGCCCAGTGTTCCCTGTCTACCATGGGGAGACATTCTGAAAAAAACCTGGGACATCATTTTGCAGTACAGTAGTAGCCAAAGGTACAGACAAGTAAGAAGGAGGATGGGCAGTAGTACAGAAAGCAGTCTAGTGCTGTGGTAGAAATCACAGTACATGGATTTTGGTGTAAATCTGGCAATTCATACCAAGTTCTAATGAAGGCTGAATCTCCTGGGAACACCTAAAAGTACAACTATAAGGGACATTTACATTTGGGATCATTATGGACTCCCTTAATTAGTCCCCTGCTGAATCTTAGTCCCTCCCATCTCTCTCAAGAAAAGAAAACTTTATTTTTACTGTTTCTTGGTTTTAAGTATCGCTTCTGTCTGTATTTGTCAGTACTTCTACATGTTGTGAACCTCTTATATCATAGTTATTACATGGTGTTTATGTATAAGCCCACAAGAACGTGCATGTACTTACATGTGAGCCTCAATTAAGGACACCCTGACTGGGTGTGCCAGAGGAAAGGGAAACTATCCTTCTTCATAATCCAGCCCAGCCCATTGCTGCTGGAGACAGGCAGCATTTGACTGCCCACATGCCAAAAATGTTTTGGCTAATATGCATTGGAGCGCTCCAAACCTTGGAAAGAGCTGCATGGCTAAACAGTCATGACTCTGCTTTCCACACCAGCTGGAAGCCACCAGCCTGCAGTGAAAAACTCAGGTTGTGCAGGTGGGAAAACACAGGAACTGCTCTTTCCTCTGCCTGTGACCCAAGCCCAGGTGTAAGTGCATCCCATGTGCGGGTGATGCTCCACTGGCTCCAGTGCAGGGGCGATTCCTCACGTGGGGCTGCATGTGGAGTGTGTGTCTGGGGGCTTCTGTGCCAGTGTTCCTCTGCTTCCCAGCCCAGGGACAGCTCCACAGTCCTGTGCTGCAGCTTGTTATTAACACCTTCCTCCTTCTTACGTGTGTGTGTGTGTGTGTAGGTAACTACGTGTGTAGGTGTGTTACAAATTCATACAGTTCACATTCACATACAGAATGAGCGTTAGTGGGAGGTAAAGTTCTCAACTGGTATTTGTTTGGGCTCTGATCCAAGTTGCTAAAATTGATTAAAAAAATTTGGGGACTTCAGCAGACTTCGAGTCTGTCCCTTTGATGCAGTTCCGAAGCATTTTATGACTCCCAGTTTCAACATATTCTATAAATCATAGTAAATTATTACTAGAAAGTTGTCTTTTTGATAGTGAAATTTTATGAGAAGCTGTACCGAGAAGCCTCAGGATGAATTAGTAGTTCATGTACTTGAGGGTTTATCAGTATGTAAATTATATGATGAATTGTCATCTTTAAATAAATAGCTTTTTAAGTGTGTTTTTATACCAAAGCTTAGGTATGTACCCATTGGGAGTAACTTAAACATTATCTACTTTCTGTGTTTTTCATCTGCTTTCTGCAAGCATGTTTACTTGTTCCGCTGAGTATCATGTATGTTTTCAAAGAAGAAAGTCTATGTATGTTACACAAACCTGCACCAATCCCAATCACAAAAACAATTCCTTCAAATTTTTTTTAAGTTCAAAATGATAGCAAAGTGAATTAAATCTACCTTTTAAATTGCTACATTGTTGTAGAGAGTCTGCATTGAAATGCATCTCACTCTGTTGTATGTGGTATTTGCATATTTAGCAGAACAAAACAGTAAGTTGGTGGATTTGAAGCTGAAGAAGCTCCTAGAAGCTCAGCCACAGGTGGCAAATTCACTCTCCAGTGCTGCTCAGAAAACTGTAACAGATAGCTCAGAGCAAGACATTAAGGTAAGTTTTGCTTAATGCTTTTGTTTTGGTGCCTGTGTGTTATGATCGAGGCTTTGTATTTTGTGAGGAGAAAAATAATTTCTTACCAAATCCTTCAGAGTCAGAAACATGGAAAATCTTCGTGGCAGTGCAGTTACATAGTTTGCGATGCACTGGGTTTTTTCCTGTTGATTGATAACACATTTTCCTTTTTTTTTTTTTGAATCTTGATACTTGTCATTGGCAGAACACTAACAGATATAAGAAACTCTCTCAATTCTGCCTGCTCAGGTTGTTACTGATACCAGAAATGCAGCACGGGCTCCATCCTGCTGCTGGTGCAATCAGCCACCAGACTACCTGACTTGAATGGGGTTGGACTCGCAGAGATTTGCTGCCCTCCCAATCCTGGTCCTCTGTTTTTCCTACATTAAAATTAAGCTGTGGTACACTTTAAAGGCTTACATACTTTGGGTGCTTGATGAGTGCTTCTGAGAAAAACAGCCATGAGTATGTGGTGTATATGGGCACTTTGCCTATTCTTAATGTTCGCCACTTCAGCATAAAGTGCCCACCAATCAATTTTCCATTTCATTTTCTTAATTAGACCCCTTGTGTTCTTGCTATTCTGTTTTTTAAAAATAGTCCCTGTATGTCGTTAATATCCCTATGGCTCTGGGGCACTTCCAGTTGGGTATAACTTTTCACCCACCTGCAGTCTGTGGGGAGAGCACTGCTGACTGAAAGGATTTCCTTCCCCAGATACAGAGATGCTTTGAAGTCCCAAAACAATGACTTTCATTGCTTTTCCCTTACACTGTCGGTTCCTATAAATTGGTGATGAAAGTGTGTGGCAGCAGCAGAGGACTTTCGGTCTCTATCTTTGAACAAAAGGAAGCCTGGATCAAGTCTGATTTTTGCGTTCAATTTAGCTTTCTGCAGTGGATTTAATGCAAAATGAAGCTGGCCCAAGAATAATACAATGGATTGAAAAGGCTAACTGAATTAGTGGGCTTAGAGGAATACATTTGTAAAGTGGCAGAAGTCCCCAGTCATAAAAAGGTTTCTTAAAATGGGATTTACTAGCTAATCACACTGATATTTTAGCATGTTGCCAGGCCTAAAAAATTAGCCATGTTTGTTTATTTTGGTAAAGACTCTGGTTTAGGCTGTCAGATGGTTATTAAACTAATAACAGGAAACCACTTTTTATTTAACCAGAATCTTATAACCACCTGATTAGTGCAGCTGAAAAGTCATCCAGAGGTATAAGCAGTGCTTGTTTAACCTTATTCTGTGAAATGAACCACAGGCTGCCTTTTAGGGTAATTTGGTATCACCTAACCTGACAAAAATGGTATTTCTCTTTATAAAAAGCATTTGTGAAGGAGTTGATTCTTTTTAAGGTACTCCCACAAAAAGGTGCAACTTAACAGTTTATCTCTGCGTGCGTCTTTTCTAAGGAAGAGTTGAAAGGCGGCGTTATAAGGAATATATGGTGTCCATCTGTTCTCATGGAGCTCTTGGCATTGAGGTGGATTTGTTTTTTAATAAAATGCAGTTTACAGGTTTCTAAATGAGGCATTCTGTGTTTGTGGAAAAGGATAAACTGTTACCTTCCCTTGGGGATTGTGTATCCCCGGCCTCCTTGAGGCGAGAGAATAGGCCGTTGGAGAACTCCCTCATTACCAATTGTCTCAATGCAGAGGAAGGGCAAAGTCTTGGTAGCTTTTGATAACCAGTTTCAGCATTCAGCAGGCTTAGCTATTAGTCATGCATCTTAGCCTTTCCCTATTTACTTTCAAAACACTTAATAAAAATAATAAAAGATTAGGTATAAAATGAAATATTTGTTTGGTACACAGCACCTCGGTATCTGCAGCTTCCACACACCACAGTGGTTCAGTCTTCTGGGATATTTCGTGTTGATAGAATCATTTGAATTTGTTACCAGTATTAACATAGGAAGCCCTGGAAAAGATAATTGTAGTTTCCTTAGCTGTAAAGGGCTTACTTACAAATCTGGCTTTGGAAAGTTATAGCTGATGAAATGCAGTTCAGTGGGGTAGCATTATAATCCTACCTTTTAGACTTCATCCAGCATTAGTGGTTTATCTCAATGGGCATAAAATTAGAAACTAGTTCTTCTTGTCATACAAGTCTATGGGACTACAGAAAACGACAGATTTCTGTACCGGGCAGGGAGAGAGGCTAAAGGCAACACGCTTTAAAATGATACAGATCGTGTTCAGGGGCAGAGATGCCGCGACTTGGCAGCAGCACGCGCGGGGCTTGGCACAGCAAAGGTGGAAAGGAGCGATTTTTTGTTTAAAATCGGCATTGCTGGCAAATGCCGGTCACAATGAAGAGGTCTGGTTGATAAAGAAGTAGAGAGTTCTGCAGGAGGGTGCCCACAGAGCAAAAAACCAGTCGTTGCCACCACATATTAAGCAAAAAAAAAAAAAAAAAAGGAAAAGTTAATCACTCTTCTACTTTTTTCCCCGCAGCTGATACTTCCATCCAATATAAACCACAGCCCGAGCTGTGAAATCCACTTTGTAAAAGCTGTGTCCTGTCCCCTCACAAAAACGTACCTTTCAAATTAATGTCTTCCCGCTTGTAAACAAAAGAAACTGTTGTGTGTCTGTTTTTTTCCCAGCAGAATGGAACAGAGGAACATCGTGCTGAGCGATCACAAAAAGCAGCAGAACGGTTTAGAAATCCTGTTGTGTTCAGCAAGGACTCGACCGTCAGGAAAACTCAGCTCCAGTCTTTCAGTCAATATGTGGAGAGCAGACCAGGTAGGAGAAAATATAAAACCTGTTTTCCCATCTTATGATTTAATAATATTTAACAATAAATATATGAAAACCCGATAATGTAAGTCCACATTTCAATACATAAATATCAAGCTTTATAATAATTTTACATGTCTTTTCCCTTTTTCCAAGAGATGAAAAGGCAGAGATCAATACAGGAAGATACAAAGAGAGGAAATGAGGAGAAGGCTGCGATAGCTGAGACTCAGAGGAAGCCATCAGAAGATGAAGTGCTTAATGTATATTAATTTTTTGTCTGGTTTCATGATTGCTGATAATTCCAAACTGTATGTGGAAATAGTGCCTTTATTTGTTAAAATGAGATGTTAGGGTTTTTTAGATGTCAATCTCCAGTGCATTCAAAGCAGAGTGAGAGGGGTGCACTGTTGAATTAGTCTGCAGTGTGGTGATAATTGTCAGATAAAAAAAATGAATTTTTCAGAGTTCCACAGCCCCAGCTTCCTTGAGACATTTCCATCAGGGCACTTCCCATAAAGAGATTCCAGTATTGATCTACCGGGAGGATTTTAATTATTACAATAGCAGATACCGCAGAGCTGCAGTTAGAGGGAAGAGTCACATGAGACCTGCTAGAATTTCTCAGCCAACCCATTTTGTTGGCTTGGGTTAATGGGTGTTCAACCTTTCCATTATCCAGATCAGCCGTGAATTACTAGCTGAATGATGTTTGCATTAATATAATATATATGGTAATTTCTTCACTTAATTAACGGGGAGGTTCAGCTCAGTAGGGGTATGGGCTGATCATGTGTAAAATTGATTTGTGAGGGAAATATTTGATAGACCGCAGGGAGAAAGCTGGTTTTGATGGACAGCTGCGGGACAGAAGCAGGAAGAACCAAGTTTTAACCTGAATTTTTTTGTCAGGAAGCGCAACACAGCCTTTGAGGGTGGTTGTTTGTTGCTCTCCACAGTTTATCTGAACACATTTGTCGTTTTTGCTGAGGCAATCTGGAGCTGAGTAGCAATTTTGTACCGCTGTCATATCTACACCAAAACATCGAACTTTTTATGAGCTGGAGTTATTTTTAGCCCAGTTGTACTTTTGCAGAGCTGAAAAGGTCTGGCACAGTGAGTTCACATTATATATGCAGATGATACACATGAACTCTTGGGATATTACAGCCTGACACAGCATTTCTTTTCATCTTCTAATAGCAATTGTTAACAATTATGCATGCTGACATTAGGGAAGTTTTCATACTATTTTCAATTAATTATAGTTGATGAAAGGCAATATATTGCACATCGCTTCAACTCCCCAGACTGATTTTTTTTCTTTCTTCAGGGTCTGCTCTCAGGGAGTTTTGTTTTTCTTGTTGCTGTTTTTCTGGCTACACAACAGGTAGAAAAGGGTTTTACATTAGGGATGATACTGTTGGCTATTGTGTAGGAAGAAAGGGACCAAATTAATGGGGGAATAATGTCCTTAAATTTGGATACCCCAAATTTCAAAGTTCTGTGCTCGTTACTGGTCCTGGGAGCTCAGCCATGCTGTTTGCTTTCACTTTGAACATGTCTTTATTTGAAATAATGTGCTGATGTGCTTATTATGCCTGTTGCCTGATTATGAAGCTGAATTGATTATTTCAGACACATTTACAGAAAAACAATTGAAAATGTTCAGTGAAAGTATCTGATACCCTTAGGCAGCAACAAGTTAGCCTCTAGTAGGGAAATAAGTCAAAAAAAAAAAAAAGCCTATGTATTTTTCTGTTCCTGAAGGACAGTGATTTTTGTTTCATCCTTTACAGGGTGTAGATGAAACATGAAATAATTTTGTCGGGGGGTTTTTTCTCTATTTAAAAATTCACTGAGGCTCTGGGTCAGGCGTAGGAGGAAAAAAGTGCATGGAAGGTTATTTGGAAGGAGTAACGTGTTTTTCCTAACTTAGGCAAAAACATGCTTCAGGAATGACATTTCAGCATTGTGTACAGCCACAGCACTGTGTGAAAGTTGTTGATCCACACGAGAATAACTCGGAGGTACTGAATGCCTTTGCCTGGGCTCCTTCAAGACAGCCAAAAGGCTTTGGAAACACTTGGAGATCTGTGTGGTCGTCTGCAGGGCAGTGCTGAGGAGTTACGGGGTACAAGAGGCAAACTTGGCTTGTTAGTGTTCCCACAGCTTTCTTGGTAAGGTTCAGTAGGATTTATCAACTGGACGTCCCTGGGCTGCCTCCTGGCCAGGTGTGATGGGCGCAGAGGCAGGACAGCTCAGGTTAGTCCCTGTGCACCTGAGTGCCTGCCCAGGGACTTGTCACCTCTTTCCGGGGTAAGAGTTGCAGTTAATTAGTGGTGTTGTTACAGATCACCCTGTAGCAGGCCAGTTCCTTCAGTCAGAGAAACCCAGAGGGGCAGGATGGCCCAGGCTGGGGGACCGGAGTGCTACAGTTGCCTCAGAGGAGCTAAACTAGCCAGGCATCTTGTTTCGGGTTTGGTTTTAATCTTAAAAGCCCACTTTTTAATTGTCATTAGAGACTCATGTGCTAGTTCTTCTGGCCCCTAAAGTTAGCGTTTTAAAGCTGAATCAGACCTCAATGGAGTAGAAATGGCACATTAAATAGTGCTT
>VWZW01007069.1:564683-569683 GCA_013397115.1 Edolisoma coerulescens
GACCTGCCAGCTTGCCACGGACCACCAAGTGGTCTGTAAAGCCAAGTCTGAAGGAATAAAGTAACCACAGCTTGGTAGCTAGAAAAGCCCTGAAGGGCTGTTGATGATGATCTCGGGGTTTTGCAAGTACTCCCTTAGGTGTTGGTACATACCAGAAAGATGAGAAACGTGAAATGCTGCCAGCTCTCAGAGTTGTTCTGAAAAAGTCTTTTGATATTTGGTTTTTCTGAAAATGCAGGCTTTAGGACCAAGGAAGCCACTTGGGCATGTGTAGCCAAAAGATCCTGAAAACTCAACATGAAGGACAAGAACCACAAATGAATTGGTTTAATAATTAACACTCTTCTTTAATCACATCTCTTTCTTAATTTTGTAGTGCTTGGGGTTGTAATACTGGAGAACCTCAGGCAAGGTCTCTGCTGACCTTGTTTCTCAGCAGCTGAAGCAGGGTACCATGTTTGTACATTTGTGTGAGGAAGGGCTTACATCGAATGATCCTAACAACTGTTTGCAGGGTGATAGTCCCCATCAGTGTGGGAGCACATTTGGTATTGGGATTTTCAACGTGGTTTCTGTGTGTGCCAAAACCATGCAAGATAAATTAAACAACTGAGAGACTCCCATCATGACTCAGTCATTTGCCTTGAAATTAAATTCAAGAAGAAGGTAGAGCATGATCTGCTCAACCCTGTTGTGTCTGCTGGGGACTAGACCATCTTTTCCTTCTCCACTGTGCTTGGCCTGGTTCTTTATTAGGACTTACTAGGAAGAAAGCACTCTCTCTTCCTTCTCATCCTTCTCCAGCACAGAACTGGGGGTGTTTTTTTCCAGTGGGGAGACTCTTTGCCACCTGTCGGCTCTTCATCCTCATGACTTCGAGAGTCCTTTTTGTAGCTTAGCCAGGAGGGATTTTTTCAGCAGCTTGACATCTATTCTGTGTCATCATACATTCATTTCATAGGAAAAGACAATTTTGTCTCCTCTTCCCATGTATCAAAGCATTTTTTTTAATGTTCTACCTGTCTTGGTGGGAATTTCCTTACTATGAGCTAGTGATAAGACCAGAAAGATATTGTGACTAACCCTTGGACACTGCAGGCTTTGATAATTGTGGGAGAAATCATATGGTTTCACCGAAAGAGAAGCAACTGTAAGTGTAAATAATATATGTTCTTAGCTAGATCCCAGCTCATGGCACTGTTTGACTTTGTCAGATATTTCACTTGCATTTTAGAGAAAGTTTCTAGCATTTAATATTGCAAATAAAAGTTTGAAAATGCCACCCTGGCTTTACTAGGGGCACAGTGGCTGTGAGTAGCTGGAGAGGTGGATCCTGGAGATTCTCAATGCCCCACTCCCTTTCTGGCATGAACAAGGAGGAGAGGAGTCCTTGACACAATGCTCTCCAGTCCATTCCCTAGGATGCAGCCTGGGTGGCAGAGTATCCATTCCACCCTGCCCTAGGAGCTGCTGCCCTCCATAAGGGAAGGGCATCTAATGGAAATGGGGCTGTAGGAAGACAGCCTAGATCCTTGTCTGCACATGCATTGCCATTTTCCTGCTCTGCTAGCGAGCTTTTTTGGCTGGGGAAGACAAGTTTCTGGCTCCTGGCCAGAAGGGAGCTGATACTTTCAAAGTTCGTCAGCTAGGCACAGAGTTTGGAACTAGCTGAAGCTTTGTATTTCCGGTGCCAGCTGCTCATGATTTGACTAGAAGCACTTTCCTAAGAAGTGTGAAAAAGTAAAAGTTATTAAAATTCCTGGGTTGCTGATTTCCATTTGAATCTGAATAGTCACACTTTTATTAATATCCAGTAATTTATGTCAGTGGTGCCGTAACCTCAGTCCTTGGTCTTTGCACTTATAATGAAAATGTAACCTCACCTTGTTCCAGCGCAGTGTGGTTACTGCTCCATTGCAAAGCTGTGGGGGGAATCAGTGCTTCAGTGCCCTGAGCTCCCTGGAATAACCTCATGGCACATTTGCTGTTGCTGTCGGGATATAGGTAAGAGTGTATAGGAGGGATTTTGCGACATCCACCGTATGAAGCACAACATCACAAAAAACTTGGTGGGTGCAGGTTTTTAGAGAAAAGGCAGCCCAGAGGTTCAAGTAAGAGGAATGAGTTGGATGACTGAGTATAAAAATCATGATCTAATATCACTGATTTTTCTTCTTCCTCTGTTATAATGTGTTGAGACTAAACGATGGCAGAGGTAGGATTATCTTGTTTTCCTCGGGATTGTACTTACCCATGTTGTGCCTAACCTGTTACGGGTAAAATAGTTTTGTCTCTGCTTCTGACAGTGTCTTTCTCCATTGCAAATTCTTCTGTCATTGTATTTTAAGGTGTCCATCATCTTGATATCCAAGTGCCAATTAAAATGCAGAATTATCGCATAGCACAATTAAAATAAAAGTCAAAGAATCCTGGTTTACAAATCTCTAATCTAAATTTATCTCTTTTTCAGTCACTGTTTCTTCACTAATTGCAAAAACAAGTGTTTGAAAAAAAATTGTAGCTATCAGATATTTTGTTATCTGACCACAGGGTATGAAGTGTTTTTAATTGTTTTTCTGATTAACTTCAGGCTCCCAAATTCAAGTAGAAGCATATTTGTGTTTTCCATGTGAGATCCTGTACCTTACTAATGGATGAGTATGTTTGTGGTAGTGTACAAGGATTAATGAAATAAAAAAAAAAAACTCTGCTGCTGCTGATTGACCACTGATGGTAAATGTAATTGAATTAGCAGTGCACTAAAATAAATGTAGACAAAATAAATATAGACAAGAAAATCTGGTGAAAGCTTCTGTAATGTTTTAGATTAATAGGCATACAGAATTCTTCACATTTTTTATTACGTTGTCCCTAGATGAATTCAAAGTAATTGGGGTGGTTAATTTTATTTACACAGAGCCGTTCACAGCGCATTAAATAATAGAGATAATTGAACAAGAATTGTCAAGTGTGTACTGATATCAGACATATTACAGAAGGGAATGTGCATAAAACTTCATTTCTATGCAGCCATTGTTTATGGTAATTAAGTACACAGATTTATCCCTTGGTTGCCTTCCAAGCTTATGGCAACTGCTATTGTTGTGCTCCATTAATATGTAATCAGGAAATAGTTTAATTTTCTAATCTGCAGTTTGAGAATTCACTTTCTAACAACTCTTAATTACTGCATTGCCCTAATGATGCTCATGGTTAGGAAAACTGAACCAATAAACTCCATGGAAGAAGCCAGAGGGGATTATACTTCCAGAGGTGGTGCTTACTTAATAAACTTGTTATGCCTTCACCAGAGGGAGCTCAGTGTCCTTCAAAAGCAACTAATTTTATATTTCAGAGTTGTACATACCCACGGTGCGAAGAGTTAACGCGCCGCGTGCAGTGGGGGTGGCTGCAGACGTGATTCACTAGAGAACCAGATAAGCGATGCTATCACCATTTTGGTATTTTTCCTACTGTATACTAATTCTGGAGTTTAATTGCACAGGAAATAATGCAGGTGGTTTAATCTATTGTTTTAAACTGTCCTCGTGGGTTTATTTTTGTCAAGTTTGTTTTCGTTCATTAGCCACGTTAGCTAAACTCGGTATCGTGAAATCTTGCACAGACAGATAAGCTCCATATATTGACAGCTATCTCACAGTTACTGTTTTCAGGGTGAATCTTAAACAGGAAAGGCGTTTTTTCTTAATCATTTCCATTCTCCACTGGCCGGCCCATCATTCACCTTGATTGTTATTTCCATGCTGCTGCTGTATGTAGTGCAACTCTAATGATAGCACTGGAGTTATTTTGGGTCTGTGCTACTGCTCTACAATGAAAATTCAGCCACTGGGATCTTGCAGTCTATCTGTGCTGACCCTGCCCAGGAGCATATGGTCTTCTAAATGAGATCTGAGAAACAGGAGTTAACATCTGCTGAGACTCACCATCGCTGTGGTATAATACACCTGGGTGGTTCCTCTTAGTGTAGCTGGTCCTATGGGGTACATCTTGACAAGTTCTGACTATTTCATGGCAATTACTGGGGCTTGAGAGTCTTCTACTGTTGTTTATCTTCTGAGTCTGGGGTGTTGTTTATTTTTTTTCAGCTTGTACCCAATTTCAACGCTGCATGTACTCAAAATGTGGCAGGATTACCATCTCCCAGCCACTATTTCACCCCTCCTTTTTCAGTGCGTAAGCTTCCTTGTCAGTAGGACTAATTACACAGTGAACCAAACAACAAACATTAGAAAACCTGTAAACACATATGTTGTGTCACTGCAAATTAACTCTTACCAATCAAAAAAGCAGCATACGCTTTGTTGTCACATGTGAAAGGAAAGTCACATGTATTAATTAGTTAGCGTTTTACACAGCTTTGAAGATATAAAGGACTGAGGTTTGTAAGAGGGAAACATTTAAATTTCCTAGAAAAGGAAAAAGGTTGAGCTGAAAAAGTACAGGCACAAAAAGAGAGTTAAAATAGTTGATTTAGTCTCTTGTAACAGAATGAAATTTTCACTTCTCATATTAAATCTCATCCTGGGATGAATTTGTATTCAGTCTTTTTGTTGTAATATTTCTTACTGTTCTTTAGCTTTTGCCAGTGTCAGGGCACTAAAACTTGGGTCCCAGGAGAAATGCTCTTCCTTTTAAATGTATAAAGTAGAATGGACAAATGCAAAAGGTTTTAAAGTGATAACATTTATGTATTACACACAGCAGTGTATGGACCTATATGCTGTGTTTTGTTTTAATAGCAGTCCAGGGCACGTATATAACGGTATGTCACAGTCTCCAAGTACATATTTAATTAAACCATACAAGTTGTCTAGCATCAGATAATAAGAAATAACACAGCTTTCTGCTTGTCTGGCTGTGTAGCTTTTGAGGCATAAAATGCAGAGTTTCTTTCTATCGGAGTACATATAGAAAAGAAGGGGAGACAAAAGGTGCTGGCTGACCATCAGGTAGCTGAGAGCTTGGGCTGTTGTGTC
>VWZW01007069.1:572183-597976 GCA_013397115.1 Edolisoma coerulescens
GACTTGGTGTTAGCCTTTCAAGCAGTCTTAAACAATCGGATGAAAAGGGATTTTAGGAAGATTAGAGGACGGGATGCTTTAGACGTTGTCCGTTAATCATGAGATATGCACCATCTACAAAGTTTCACAAAGAAATGAGAATTTAAATAAAATTTACTTTGGTTATCTAGTTAGCATGAATTACAAGTTATAACATCCAGTGATAAGACTATTTAATAAATGTATTCTTTTAATTGTTGATATGAGCAAAAGTACATGCTGGGGTGTAGTAGCAAGTGATATACCAGATTAACATTCTGAAAGGGACAATGCTTTTTTTCCCAGAAACCAGGCCTTTGTTGAACTATCCCAGGGTGCCACTAGAATTTTTTTTTTAAGGGATTCAACTAAAACTTCAAATAGAATTGTTAGAGTTGGATCTTCAATTTCTCTCCTACCCATCTTCAAAGTGGTTTCTTTTTACTTTTTCTGTTTTGTTTTAATTTAAGAAAGATTACTTTTGGGGCTTAGTGGTTTGTTTTTTTTTTAATTTGCTCAGGTACAACTTTTTTTTTTCCCAGACATAAGCAAGACAAAACAATTTAGACCTTCCTCCCCTTCACTTCTGTGTTTTCTGCTTGATTACTTCTTAGTTTAAAATTAGAGGATTTTTTTTGATCTAAAACAAGTCTACTGAGAGGTAATAGGTACTTACGAACCTTTTTTCTGAATGTGCTACACAAATGCTCATTTCTTATTTTTCCTGGAAGATCTGTCACTGTCCTTTTAATTCTTTAAGCCAAAAAACTTATGTTTCTCACCTAAAATTAGTTGCAGCAGCACCAGCAGCATCAAAACACTTCTTTCCTAGACTGAGGTGGCTTTATTTTAAATAAATCCCCTAGCTTTCAGTCCCTATCTACCAGCCCTGGGGGGAACTGTTTACCTGTGCAGAGAAGCAAAGGCGGCTCTTAAACGGGAGACATTGACCTCCTTCCGCTCAAGTCCCCTGAATTTGTGACAAACAGATCCATGGTGTATGGAGCCCCTTGGGAAAATGCAAATGTCAGCAAATCACCTCTTTTAACACGGGGCGGGCAGGCTCCAGTCCAATGTCACACCTACCCCGGGATGCTGGAAAGGTGTGGGTGTGGGTGTGTGTGTGTTGGGCACCCCTTTCCACTGCACAATGAGAGGTAAGAACTCGAGACAAAAACAAAAAGAGGGGAAAACAGAAGGAAAAAAGAAACAGTTCTGGATATCCACAAGTTGGCTGATGTGACCCTGTGCCACCTACCAGTGTGCTGGCTGTGACCCAGGACGTGATACTCCAACAAGCTGAAAGAGATGGCTGTCTCTGCTTTCTTTTGGCCTCACAGGACAGCTGCCTGGTAGGGACCAAATGGCAGGGAAGAAGAATATCTGCCTCACACCTGCTTTCTCCAAACTGCCTGCCACAATGCCACCGTGCCCACCAGGCTCCCCTGGGAGGCAATCCCATCCCTGGCCCCCTCTCCATGGAATACCAGGACAGGATAGTTAAGATAGTTTTCTCTTCTTCAAAACATCATTAGGATTGAAAAAATGAATCTCTTGCTTGCACATTTTGCATAAATACATGGTAAGTTATCAATTGATGTTCAAATAGCTTAATTGAGTTTGAGGGGGGAAAGGTCATTTAATTGGTCTATTGAAATGTTAACAGAAACAGATATGGCAAGGGATAGACTTTAATGGCTGCAGTGTGGCACTGATGTCTGCATTCACTTGCAAAATTGTTAATTAGGGCACTTTGGTAGTTCATTTGCTTTTGTATTGATGTGCTTAGTCCAACGAGAGAAATTGGGTTTGTATATGGTATTTACATGGAGCAGCAGAGGTTCACCATACAGTCGGGAATGAGGAAAATACAGTGTAAATCAGAGTTGGGTTATGATTTGTGACAGTGTCTTCATTAACATCCTGCTGGTTATGGCACTCATTTTCTAGTGGCTAGTGTATTTTTGCATGTGATTAAGTTTGATATGTTTGGTTTCATTTTTTTTAATCATTGTAGTTGTGCACTTGAATGATGCTATAATAAGGATTTTTTTAAAGTTAGGTATACAAAGCTTTTTAGGCTAGATTAGAACAAAATGCACTGCAAAGCAAGGAATTACATATCTGTGTTCGGTGAGCCCTGGAAGGAGGTGTTATCTCCTTAAATGCATACCAAAAGAATTTATTCAGTTGCAATTCCTGGCCCACAGTCATCAGAGCCAGTGAAATTACAAAACCACTCCTTCGTTGTGCTTTAGGTCCATCGAGCCTCCCTTAGAGAACATAAACCTTCAAGGTATTGGCATTTTGCGTGTGGGAATGGCGAAATTGCATGGAGTGTCCACTAGCATTTTTTGAGGGCGGTAATTGCAGGGATTAATCCGGGTGCTGTTTCCTAATAGACTTGCTGGATGCAAAGCTTTATATTTGCCTTGGCTGGAAGAAGGCTGTGTTGAGTACAGTTTATAATAATACACTATACCCTAGGTACTCTGTATAAACAGAGGCAGCAAGGGAAAAAAGGGGAAATGCAAGTGGCTATGAATCATCACTTTTACACCAGGGATCCTGTTGTCCTACCAGAACAAGCTGGGAGAGAAGAGGACATTTTGCAGCAAGTAATGTGCTGATTTTAGCAGCTCCTAATTGAAAAGGACTTTTTGTTCATTTTCCGTATGTTGTACTTTCACATTTGGGTGCCGTTTCTGCTGTTTGCTTCAGCCTTCGGGTCCGTAGTTTTCGATGGGGCATTTCTTTTAAACTCCAGACGTTCCTGTGGCCAGAGTGGACATTGGCTTCATTCACTCATATGTATTTGGGAAAGTACTTACATGAAGATCACAAATATGCGCAGCACAGCTATCTAGTTCTGCAAGCTTAATCCCAGCCCCAGAAAGTTTCATTGTGGCCCTATGCAAATGTATTTACATAGGAATGGGTCTTGGGTCCTTTAAAGAAGGCAACAAAGTTGGAAGACTGAGGCCAACAAATAAATGAAAGTTTCTCTAAATCCATTGGATAATAGAGGCAGTGTTAAGGCTAACCACAGTGTTGAACTAAACAGAGGGATTACTCCTGGGTTTTGCATCAGTTGTTTTCTGCCGGGTGGCCTCACTTGTCAAAAAAAAAAAAAAAGTTTAACGGGCAAACATTCACATGGCACATTGAGAAAAGAAGTATGCTTAATTCCATCAAAGCTCAGAAATCAGTCATTAATTTATTCTAACCTCCAATTGTTGGTCATTTGTGAAACATCTGGCCTTTAAGTCATAAGAACCTAAACATAAATACAATGTGAGTTCTCCTGAGGATGGAAGCTGGCTGTAGTGGGGGTGCGGTGTCAGCCTATGTACGTGAGCATGAGCGCACATATGTGTGTGTATTGCAGAGCCTGCAACTGCCACTTCATTTTGGAGACTTTGCAACATATTAAAATGAATCCTTCAGTTAATTTACTCTCAAAATTAGATTATTGTTCATTTGCATCTTGGAAAAGTTCTGCCATTCAAAAGAGTCTCTTTCTTCATGGTGGGTTAACAGTTAGGTATTTAGCAATCTTGCAGCTTGCTAGTCAGAAATAGTTTCTAATGAAGTTGAAATTTGAGATAGAAAATATATAAAAGCTTTCAGGAAAGACATACCCTATTTTCCATATGGCTAAGTAATTGTTATGATATTTGTTTTAAAGCTGGACTTAGACACTCCTGACTGCCCTCTAATTTGATATGGCTGGTCCCGGCGATTCTTCTGGAGGAAAGTTTTGTAGTAGAATGCAGTGAAGGAGATAAATAATTTTGCAGCTATAAGCACATGGCAAAGTATAGAAAATAATTCAGTCGCCCTTACTGTTGTGCAGATAACAGTCTCCAGGTTATTTGCCTCTGCTGGGAGTTGGAACCCAAGTGAAAAGGAACTGAGTGTTTAAATGGAGATTTGAAATAAAGGTAACATCTTGGAGCTGACAAAATTCTGTCTTTTGTTAGGTTAAGAGTAAAACTGCTATTTAATTCTCATGGTTAGGGTGTTGTTTTTATTTGGGGAGGGATTGTAGTTCCTCATGTAGCTCAAATGTAGCAACATCTCCTGTGATGAAATTTCTTGTATTTCACATGAGTGAAATGAGAGGCATAGGGTGAAATTAGATTATGAGTATGATGGAAAAATTTAGATCTGTCAATCCACATGGGAATCTCAGAGCTTTCTGTTTTCAGGCAGTTACCTTCTTGTACTTTTTTTTGTTTGTTTTTTTAAAGACCTCTTTGGCCTGACCATTTGCTTCTCTTGCTTGGCAGAGGCTGCCTACAGCTCTCAGGCTGTTTTGATGGCAGAGATAATGATGCTGTCCAAATGCATAACAAAAAGAAAGAATTTTGAAAGTTTTCTATAAAGCAGCTCTTTCCCTTGCTGTTTATCCTTTCTCCCTTGCTAAGTAAAGAAAACTTGAATCTGCACTCCGTTGTGAAATTGACTGTATTCCAAACCTAGAGCCGTTGTATCTCCTTCCAAGCTGGTTTTTATCCTTTCCTACAAAAAGGATATCTGTGGTTTGGCAGCCTGGCACACGTTATATTAAAAGAAAAAAAATTCAATTGATAGATTAGGGGTGACTTGATATATTTTTAGTCTTAGTATGTCCTTGTCCCTGCCATAGCATGTCTGGAATTTGGTGATGTGGATGGGAAGCATGTGGGAACCCGTGGGCACTCACATGTTGCACGGTGCGTGTACGAGCGCGCGTGTATGCCCGACCCACCAACACAATACGTAAAAAGTCACGTTTCAGCTTTGTTAAAGCACTCATTTCCAAGGCACTGATGTCCAAAGTATTGGTAGGATAGTGGAGATGAGAGGGGAAAAAAAAAATCTCTTTAAACAGCTTGTGAAATGTAATGTTTGAAACGGTTCTTTGAGAACGTGCAGATTATGGCTTGTGTAGTGACTCTTCCCAGCTCTCTGGGAAATGAGCTGTTGACATTCTTTTGGGTCATCATCCGAGATAGGAGGGCAACCACAAGGATTTAGCAGATAAATTCATCCAAAAAGACCTTTATCCGTTTCATTGCAACTTGGAAACGTTCATGTCGAATAGCAGCATTAATGTAGCCCTTTTAGCCCTTCAAAGTGAGCCTTATGTTTAAAAAAAAAAAAAAAATAAAAAAAAATGACCAGAGTAATAACTTCCATAGGTCTTCTAAGAGGTAATTCATTATTTACATAATTCTGGAGCATAAACCCATTTTTCCTTCAAGAGGCTCTGAAATAGAATTGAGGCTCTTATACGGAGTCTCTTTTGAATTCTAATCAACTGGATCTGTCTCAAATTCATTTCTAGTTTATTGTAAACAGTAGAATTTAAATTAATTTCTTCTTATCTTGTCTTTTGAAGAAAACTAGGAACATGTTTAAAAGGTTTTATTTTTAAATACAGCTCAGACTTTATTTTATTCGGTGATTTTGGGGGGCTTTGGGGGTTTTTTAACTTTATAAACCAGGCGCCGGGCAGGATGGGCTTTGACAGCCAGATGACAATAATGCATTAGCATAGGTGATTATGAAATAAATAGGAAAAAAAATTACTTTTTTTTTTTACTTGAACTCAAATGATACTATATAGGCTGAATGTGAGGCAAGGTTCCCACAATGCACTGTGAAAACCTAGGCTAACAACCACCCCGCTGCGTTGAAAACCCCAAAAAAAGACAAAAGCACAATGAAATAGAAAGCTTACCACCGGTAGCTTTCAAAACGACAAACTAGGCAAACTATACATCTCCACCACTCCAATTTTGTCAGAATGCTAATGAGCTTGCTCTGATCTTTACTCGGCTTCCCGTGTTTTCTACATCTTCAAGGACCACATGGCGCTAGCAAAATAAAGACAACTAAATGAGAATTTCGAATGCTTTTTGTGTTGGGACCTGGTGCCTTTCAGTTGACGCACTCGTTGAATATTCTCAACTTAAAAGCGTACAACAGGGGGCTGGGTATGAACTTTTTAGCAGGGGGAAATTTGTACAAAAGTAAATGAGTGTGATGAGGAAAATATGAGAAAAATTTCTGATTAATTTCCGCTCTATAATATCAATGACACCTTCAGCCCCTCTCATACTCCTCTAACAAGAGATGCTGATAAAAGATGAATGATTCTGTGTTGTTCACAGGGAATGTTTAGTGGTTTTTTAATAGCGGCATTCTACATAAAAGACACCAGGAAGTACTCCGCATTAGCAGTTGAGATCACTAGTTAATAGGATGATGTCTTTTAGCTTTTGTCACAAGATTATTAGAAAGGATGGGTTTCTGTTCTCATCCCGACATACTTTAGAGTGCTTGTTGAGCACAAGTGCTGAAATACAGGTTTCTCAGTATTGTTTTGCATGCAAAGTAAAAGCCCTTTTAATGCAACACCTTTTACTTTTTTTTTTACCAGGTGATTTTTGTCATTGATCTCTTATTTGCCCCCTTTAGCTGTATTAATCACTTGGAGTGGTCTGCTTCTCAGTGGGAGCTTGATGATGTATATGTGTATAGATTCACTATCAAAAATAAATCCCTTATATACTCTGCCCCTTCACAACCCTGATTATCGAGCTGTATTTACCAGCCTGTATTATACCATCTTGAATGCTCCTTACTGGAGTCGCCCAGTCTGCAAGAGAAATCCGCGCTAGAGTAGGGAGGGGTGAGCTAGGAGGAGGCATCCTATTCCCTAAGCCAAATTTTGTCTTTCAAAAACAATTGAATTCATAATTCTCTTTGGAATTCCCAAAAGTAAATGCAGATTTGTATTCACCAGTGTCAGGGCTTGGGGAAGAAAATGATGAATGTTCAGTTTGCCTGAGAGATTAATTTAAAAATTGGTTTTGTTACCTCTTCAAGCTTGCAAGCAGACAGTATGAAAAGTATCTGTGCTTGTACATAAGGAGAAAAAAAAAAATCATGGTCTTTTCATGTATTTCATATCTTGCCTAAATGAGGAAGAATGAATCAGTAACACCGTAAGTTTTATAGCAGTTTGTCAGCCTTGCTTTCCTGCACTGTTCTTGTGCCTGGCTCAGCATGATTAATCTCAGGTGAACCGAGAACTTTACAAACCATGAGATGGTAATGAGTTGACCAACCATGTTGTGAAAGACAAAGATGCACATCCCAAAGCAGAGCAAGAGGAAGGACAGTATAACAACAGTCTTCCTGGCAAGATAGAAAATTTAAAGGTATCGCTGAAAACAACATTTTTGATGCTTATCTTTTTACATTTAGCATAAGAAGTGAATGAAAGCATTTCAAAGAAATTCTAGATACGTGAATGGTACATATGTGGTACTGGTTTGGGTCCCTGCTGGTTTGTGAACTTTCTCTATTGGAAATACCTAACAATTAGGAGGCTGGAAGGACATTACTGATAGCAGTTTGTGTTGGGTGGAAGGAAAGATTTTTACTCTAACATGATAACAGTTCACAAAACTATGCCGTGGTAGTTGCTGCTTGTTTTGAAAGCAAAGCAATATTCTAAAGCGTTGAGATGTGTCTCTCTCCATTGTGTAGAAATGTTAACTTGCTGCCAGGATTGTGGTAATGGGAGTTTTGACAACTACCAAAACCCTGGGTGAAAGAAGTGCAATGACACTATGATCGAGGTCTCGTTCACAATATGGTAATTGTGCTTCTCTGTTGCATCCAAGTGTGACTTGGGTGACCTGGGGCCCGCAGAGCTCTGTAGAGATGCCTGCTAAGACACGCAGTGCAAAGTAATTCATGAGAGTTTGTCAATGCAAATAAACTGGCACACCAGTGAGCTGATTTTCAGACAGGAGTCTTCAGGGCCCAGATCACAAACACATACACAAATTTCTGCCCAAGTATTCATTTTGTAGTTGCCAGAATCATGCATTTTATGAGCAATTGAGAACATCTTGAGGCTTGTCAACCTCTTTCCAGCTTCCCTTCTGTCATGTTGTCTCCACAGTCTCTTACTGGCAAACTCTTTCCAATATCCATCCATCTCTTCCTATTAACAGTTCCTGCAAAACAGACCTGCTTTTCGTAAAGAAAGACTATCTGGCCATACTTTTCCAATTACCCAGTGTTTCTACAGCTGAGAAGCTTCCACAAAACAAGCCTCAGAGTTTGTCTCTAATTCACCACATCTCTTCAGTCTTAGGTCTGTGCATTGGGTAGGCAAAAGTTCATAGGAGGTGACCTTTCCAAGACCAAACGTGGGCAGTGTGCGTGTTCAGCCTTCCCAGGCCAAATTCATTAAATCATTAGAGCAGCACAGCAGCGGCAGTGACCATATTTATTTTTTTCTCGAAGTAACACAGAATCCCATTGGCTGGAGGGACTGAGTGATAAGTCAACCTCCTCTCCATGCATTTCTCTGGCTTTTGTAGCCTCATCATTGCCTTCAAAGAACCTGTCAACAGGTTGAAGCCAGCTTGAAGAAGAGAGTCCAAGCAGAGCACTGCCCGCATAGCAGGAGACTACTCTGGGAGAGCCCTAGGCACTATGAATAGACTTGCAAGCCTTCCAAAAGTCTTACAAGACCCAACAGACACTTGCTTCTTTTAACTGATTTCCATCTTTCTTTGTGGTGTTGCAGTATAAATGCTCTTTCATGTGGTAGGCATAGTCTTTGGCTTTCTGCCTGGAGTTAGCTTTCTCTACAATCAGTGTCTGCTGCAAAGGGAAGGCGAGGAGAAAGGCCCTTTGGTCACCCCGAGGCTCCTGGCCCAGAGTGCCACTGCAGTCTGCAGAGACCACTGTTACTTTTTCTTGGTTTTCTCCCATTTACCATCAAAACCACCTTTTGTGTCAGAAATGGAAGCAGTGGGGCCTTGTGACACCTCAGCCTAGCTGAACTCACCCATTTAGCCCTGGGAAGCTTTGCATCCCAGAAGTACAAACCTGCCAGCTCCCAGTAAGAGTACACATTTTCATTAACACGGATGCAAGGTCACGTTCATTGCCAACCATCATCTCACTTCAGACAGTTGCTTGGGTTAAATTCAGCCCTGTCCATCAAAGAAATAACTTAATAATGTCCACCACTCTTTTCTAGCTTCAGGAGAATATGTTCTGAAGGAAGTAAGGCAACATTTGGTAAAAATGGAATATGCTACCTAGTAGAGCACACTCAGTGACTTCTGGGTAAATGGCCTCTCACTTCAGTATCGCACCCAGCCATCACTAGCCACATAAACAGATAGTTAACTGTTCTAAGGAGTAGTTATGAGCTGTAGAGAAATTACTATCACTCATAACAAATCATCCAACCCTGCTTGTAAATCTGCCAGACCATCATCCCTTTCTTGGTGGATTTCCAAGCATGATCTACCTTTTTTCCCATCATTTCAAAAGTTTGAGTGTATCAGTTAATAGTGCATGTTTTCTTGTGCTGAAATTTCTTCTGAAATCGTGCTACATGAGAAAATTTGCGTACAAAGAGTACCAGAGAGTGATAAAGCAAGCATTGGTTTTACTCAGTGCTAGGGTTCCCTGCAGGCACTTGTCCTTGAGGTGTCACTTTCTTAAAGGAATCTCTAGGTGTTTCAGTTGAATCTCGCCTCTTGTTGCCTGAATTTTGGGGAACAAAGTTTCTTGGTCTGGATTGATGGTCCCATATTTAAAATATATTCATAATCTTTATCCAGCCCAGGCATTCTGTTTTGGTTGATTTTCTGTTATTTTCTGCTGGGCGCTGTGTTGACTCGTCATGTAGAGAAAATCAGTGGTCTTTCAGATTTTGTCTTCCATAATTTGTCTTTTGTGGAAGTTTCAGTCCTGTGATAATTTTAGGCTGCCCAGATTTCAGGCCACAAATATTTGTGCTCCTGTGAGTCAGTCCCACTGCAGGTAAATAAATCCCCGCATGCACCGAGATGTGGTCAGAACCCTGACCTTCTGTTTACACAGCTCTCAAAATTTTAAATAGCCTCTCTGATTTTTTTACGTTACAGAAACCAAAGAAATTATAAGTTTCCTGCTTGATATTACAGCTAATTTGATGTGTGCTTGTGATAAAGGCATTTCCTTGGTGGCAGCTCCGTTTCATTAGGGTTACAGTACTTTTGGGGGCTGAAATAGAGTCAGACAATGCACTGCAATGTAACTCTGCCTGGCAGATTCTTGGCAGTCGATTCCTACCTTTATGAGACTCCATTGTGTGGACATCAATGTCTCCTTCTCAACTGCTCTCAGACAGCAAGTTAGTGGCCATGAATTTGCCTTTCTAATGTTCCTTAGGCGTTTTCCCATCCAGCTTGGACTCAAAAACTTGTGCTAGGGTTTCATCTGCTAGTTACCACTTCTGCAGTATCATCTAAACAACAGTTCCACCTGCTTGTCTGTTGCTGGCTCTTCTTGTTCCTTTTCAGTGATTTTTAATAACTGAGGAAGTCCTCCTGCTCTGAACGGAGGAAGTATTCTGGAAGAAAGCTGGGTGTGGTAATCTCAAATGGGAGGCCTGAAGCTCGAGGTGGAGCAGCCCATCCATTCATGCTGTGAGGTGTCTGTTGTGGGTTCTGTTTTGACACTGATAATTGGGAAAAGAAATTTTATCCAAAATTCTGGGGTTCTCCACCAAAGATAGCCCTCTGAAAGCAGAGGAGGGTGGTTTTTCAAAAAGAATACATCTCTTTTGGGATGGCTGAGTTTCACTCATTGAAAATTGTGGACCATTGGTCATTTAAAAATTTTCACTGTAGCTTTCAGTTGTGTCAGAGGCATTTTGCATTAGGTCTTGTATAACTCTCCTTTACAAAAAATATCTGTTGTGAATATAGGCTTTTCTGCTTAAATATTTGTTAAATTCAGTAACTCACATTAAAAACAAGAGCTCGTCTGTGCATAAGCTGTTCACAGTGAGCAAGATGAGGCGACTGTTAAAATCAGTGGGAAGTCTGCTGCTGACTTGGAAACGTTTGAGACCTTCCACCAGCCTTTGTTAGCGATGTGAGGTTGGTCAGCTAAAACACCCGGCGGTGTTTCTTGTCCCTTCTTGTGTTCCCTTTCAGTAACACTGTCATGGCCACAGCCCCACAGTCTGGTCCAGAACACTCTACTGTAGTGGGGACAGGTATGGGTAGAACCCAGGCCGGCGGAAGAATCTGTGCAGGGGCCAGTTACAGGCTAACCTGACCTCAGGGAACATCTAATTTAACCTCTAAAAATTAAAGGTTAGCTTGTGTCCTAAAGCAGGAGGATCCAGTTCCTACCTCCTGTGGTTTTTTGTTTGTTTATTTGAATATTTATTGCTACAGCTTTGCCTTTCCATATTCAACATTCAACCTGGTTTTAATTCTTGCTGAGCTCTTAGTTTCAACATTGCCTCGTGGCGACGAGTTCTACCAGTAAATGATGAGGCTTTGAGGAAAGATCATTCTTTTTATCGGTTTTAAACACACCACCTTCAATTTCAGTGAATTTCCCCAGGTTCTTACAAGACAAGATGAGACACATCCTAGAACTATTCTTTATTTGCCATTCATGTTCTCCTTCAGGTAAACAAGCCAATCTGTCCACTTGCTCCTAATACAGAAACTTGTAAAAACTCGTTCCTATGATTGGGTAAATGCAACTTTTTTTTTAAGCAGACAAATAAAGACAGTGGGGTATGTTTTCAACATTCTGTTAAATTCCTGTTAAATTTGTGGAATTCACTCGCATTTGAACGGCTCTCAGTAGTCACCAAGCTTCTGTCAACTACAAAATAGCCCAGAAAGAGGAGCAGAGCGAAGTCGGCCAGTTTTTGTTGTTATTTGCCCCGCTCCAGTTCCCATGCACTGGCATTCTCCTGCTGGCCTCTTCACCCAAGTGTGTTGAGTGAAGAAAGCTTCTTCTATTCTGTTTTAAAACTGTGTGTAAACATCAGCAAATGGATGAAGAATGGGCTCTGTCTTAAGCAGGTTGTTTTTCATGTAGTTCTGTTGAGGTAAATGGGGAGACATGGGAAGGTTTCTGTGTTTAACCATGACACCATGGCACACACACTACACACAGTGCAAATAAAATTTAAAAACAATTACTGCTTAAGACGGCATACAGAGTGATTTCTGTAAACCTGTTATTTCTTGCCAGACTGAATGGGCTGGTTTGGGATGCTGATGTAAACCCTTTATTATTTATCTTCCACAGGTTGTAATTCATTTTTGCACAACAGCTAAATATATTTACATTTAAGGATTTTTAAAGAAATATTAATCTATTGTCTTATCTTGACAGATTTACGATGGCATAAAGTGTACAGGAGTTACTGCATTCGTCCATTTACACTGTAAACTAATCTTGTCCCTGCATGTTGTTGCTTTTTCTTCCTTTTAAGTGGTATTCTCAGTGTTTTGTAGCACTTTCTTCTCTGTTTTCTTAGCAATGTACAGGTTTACTATGTTAATCCATATTGGGTTTATCTAATGTCTAGCTGCCCAAACGGCTTAAAAATAATGGGTCTAATGGTACATACATACACTGGTAGCTGGCTGAGTTTGAAAGTATTTTCAGCAGGAAAGGAAAAAAAAATGTTCTTTCAGATTGATTCGGAAGAGACGTTTGTCAAGATGCTTCTTATTTAAATAATTTAAGAAATAATTAGCTTACAGTGTAAACAAAAATTCATTTGTAAATCCAGAAGAGTACGAAGGAAGATGTGTTTGTAAAAGACTGCCAGGAAGCTGTACAACATTAAAATAAGCTAGTTGCTTACATTGTTCCCAAAAAATGGTAATGTGTTTGTTACCGTGCTTCTTGAGTATTGTAGAAGAAAATTGACTCAAGTTGATTTCAAATAACAATCAGGAATACGTGTGATGAGCCACAGGAGAAAGGAAAGGGATTTGGGGTTGTGGTTTGTTTTTTTCTTTTTCTTGGCTATCATTGTCTCTCTCGCTATCAGTACTTTAGCTGTCACTAAAATCTGTTCCAGTAAGGGACAAAATTACCAAACTTTATGCTGCAGACTCTGTTGAATCCTGAGCAGGAGCTATTACAGCTTGGAATCGCGACTCAGAAGCCAGTAGGAGTTTCTCATATCTGAGGGCAGAATTTAATGTCTTGTGCTATTTGAGGCTTGGTGTTGGGCTCATTCCTAATCATTGAGGAGGGTTCTGGTAGATGTCAAGTGAAGAGAAGAATAGAGCACGCATCCTTCACCACTCAAGCCAGACAATGAAATTAGAAAATGGCACTGGGAGTTGATGTGAGAGAATTCCCTTGGATTCCTAGAGGAAGAATAAAACAAGAATGAATTAATTAAAAAAAAANATGAGAGAAACCCTGCCAGAAGCCTCCTCAGGTTAAAGTCCGACATTAAAAACTGTATTGACTTTTCACATAAAGGCGCGTGTACTCACTGTTTCATCTGAGTTTCTGGTGCTGCATTTTTCAAATCTCTTACCGAGCAGTTTGCATGCATATGATGTTTGCAGCACTACCCGCTCTTATTTGAAGACTGTTTTCAGAAGTCATTATTGAACTATAGGATAAAAAGGTATAAGCATAATTACGTGTTAAAGAGAATAAATATGTTCTGCTAGATAGTTAACCAGATGAGGTTAAACAAGATAAGATGAATTCTGGTCTTTTTAGAAAACTGGCAGTCTTCATTTTAAGCTACAATGTAAAGTGCTTTATCCTGAGATTAGGTATTGTGGCAGAAGCTAAAACTGCCTTTTTCCCCTAACCGTGCCAGAATACAACCTCCTTTTCTTTCTGCGCTAACAAGACTGCTTTACCACCACAGCCCACTCTAAGTAATTAAATCAATCCTTTGTACTTACCGTATTCTCCTCTAGTGACGGTACTAGATCTGATTATATGCTTCATGCATATTCAAAGTACAGCACTGACAGCTCTTTAATGAGCTCTTACTTAATCAGTACGAACAATGTTCATCTTGTTCTTTTTTTCCTCATACATTAGAGCTAGGAACAGTTGGGGAAAAAATGAAACATCCAGCATTCATTTGAAAAATATATTGTACTTTGAAAAGTGTCTAAGCTGGAGAAGTTGCATTCTGCCCTTTAAAAGTCTGATGGACAAATTGGATTACTAGTATTGGATTAAATAACAAATGGTTAGAGGAGAAATGAGAAAAGCTCGCTGTGATCACAGGCTTTAATATTTTTTGTTACTTATAAAGCTGAAGGGGTCTTTAACCAGTTATTAAAGTCAGGATTAATTTGTAATGGTCCAACTTACTAGCTTTAAAAGGGTTTTGTTGTTGTTGTTTATCAAAAACAATAGTGTAATGCATGTATTATGGAAAAAATTTAAGTTTAAGATCTGTGGGCTATTTATAGATTTTCAGCATCTTGTACTGGCTTAGATAAGGCATTTGCATGTGTGGGATCGATTTGTTCTCAAGCATGGGTTTTTTTGCTTCATTTAAATAATCTGTACAGTTTGTTGGGGTTTTTTTTCCCCAAGAACAGCACAGATATTTTCCCAATTTAAATTTTCAAGCATTTGTAGCAAGTCAATTAAATACTTGTTTTACACTTGGAAAGTGGCAACAACAACCACCCCAGCAGCAGCTTGGGTTTTACAGAGTGAAACCGTGTTGAAGAAAGGCTTTTTCTAAATTTTTTGTTTAGAAATTGTAAATGTGAGTTTAGCTTGCAGTATTGCTGCAGTAAGAACACTCAGTTTTTCTTTGTTGAAAGTGTTTCATGTGCATCCTTTCACCGAGTAAAAAAAATGAAGTAATGCTCTAATGCTAGTGTATTTACCAAAGAGTTATTTAAATTTCTTATATATGGGAGTTCATCTTTATTTTGCTTGCCTGGGAAGAATTTGTTTCAGCTCCGTGCACAAGAATTTAAAAGCTGACGGTCGACAAATAAAATATCAGCATTGACTACTATTAATATTGCACACATGTGTCATTTCACTGATCAAAAAGGCCTTCGCCGGGGCAAAATTGGCCTTTTTCCAAATTGCAAGCTTTTTCTCAGCTTTTTCTTTTTTGCTCTTTCTTCTTTTGTTGCTGCCCGGGGATTTGTGCCTATCGCAGCCGATATCACATGACCGGTGTCAGGGCATCACATGGGTCCAAAGCGAATACAAAAACAGATTTAAAATTCTGTAAAAACAATCAAGACTTTGTTAATTCACTTTTAAACCAGCCTATTCTATGGATATTGCATGTGCTTTGGTGTCAGCGTGGATACATTAAAATAGGCACCTGTGCAGATCTGACACGACAGCTCCAAGCTTTACCCAGATCTTTTCTCGTAGTATGTTGCAACTAACTCTGTTTAGGAGGAATGCATTAATAGAAAGAAGATTATATCTTAAGTTTATGTTCTTAACCTGAAATTGTATGGTACGAAAGTCAGATCCACCACTGAGCCAAACACTTTAGAGACATTTATCGCTCCCATTTCTTTTTCAAGGCTTGCAAAATTAAATGCAGCAGGGGCTTGTATTTATAATCTTTCAGCCAGAGATCCCAGTCCACCCCAATACTAACAAATTGATTGAAATGTTACTGTAGCCACGGATGTCTGGTTGTGAAAACTTTGCCACATTGCTAGTAAAAAATCTCATGCATTACAGAATAGACTGGTCATTTTGCAAAGATAAAAAAAAAAAAGCAATCTATCCCTGTCTTTTGACCTCTCCCCTAAATAAGTTTCAACTACCTGATGCATTTCAACAAAAGGTTGCTAACACTGCTTATCATCTACTTCGAAAAGCAGACCCTGTTAGATGTACCAGTTCAGCAGCAAGGCCTTTGATCTGTAACTTACCAGCAAAGTGTACTGAACTGCTGAATATTGTTGTAAATGCCGTGGTGTGATATTTTATGCGCAAAACCTGCAGTGGAGGTCTTGGGAGAGAGCATTTCTACATGTCAGATTTCTTCTTTCATTGCTCCATTGCCCCAGGAGCTGGACCCTGCTGCTTTTGCTTGGAAAGGCACTGTGGGTCCATCCACGTTTTGGGATGCTCTGAACCTTCCTGTCTCACTGCTAGCGAATTGTGACCCTAAAAGCACCCTTCCAGGAAGTTTCATTGGCCAGGCACTTCCCGGGGGGATAAGTGGATATGAGTGGATGTCTCCTATCAGAAAGAAGGGCATGCCAAATGTAACTTTTTCTTACTGTGTGGGTCCACCAGTTCCATCCCAAGCTGACCCACTTCCCTGCTCATCCTCTTTTCCTGCCCTTGTGTGGATGCCTCAAGCCCAAAGGCCATGGCAGAGGGAATCAAAGAGTTTGGAGAAGGCTGGAAACCTTCCCTTGCAGGCAGGAGGCTCATAGCCTGGTGAGGGTGTGATTCTCCACGTAGGTCTGGGCTTGGACACTACTGTGGCACTGGGGTGTGAACATGCACATGGTGAGCTCCTGCGTGCAAGCATCTGAAACACTCCCATCCAGAAACTGAATGCTTTGGTTTAGGGCAAAACAGTATTTTTCTGGTGTCTTTCCAGCTCCAGGTGCTGGAAATGGCTTCTCTGCCACTAGGGATCCTATGGTTTAAGTTAATAAGGTAGCATTCCCAAGTGTGCAGCACTTTGCATCAGAGATTTCAAACCCCTTTACAAACACCCAAAGAATTAATTTTTAGCACCCTGCAGGATCAGTACAGGTGATTATTCCCATATTGCACACGAGGTGCTTAAACTCAGACATCTACCCACACTCTCCCAATGAAGCCCTACCAAAGCTGGGAAACAAGCTCAGAAAACCCAGCTCATGCTCCTTTGTCTCTATTCCAAGTTTATTCCTAGATCAGCTTTAACCCTATGAAATGTGTGAGTTTCATAGTTCAATGAGGACCATATAGCCTTTGCTCTTCAGCTCAGCTTGAGGGATGAGATTGGCAGGTTTCCACAGAAGCACAGCCCCCACAAAGGACTTTCTCCTAGTCCCTGAGCTCAGAGAGAGTGGAATTTGGCTCAGCAGCCCTGCTACGTGGCAAGCACGGTCAGGAGCCTTCTGGACGCTCATCTGCCTTTCGCTCATGGTGCAGAGGTAGTGACACAGAGTCTTAGAGAGTTTGGTAGAGCTTAGCACTGCCTGCAGGTAGGCTGTGGAGAGTCCTGATCCTGATCCTGCCTGGGATGGATGGGGGCTAGGGAAAGGGATGCTAGTCCATGCATACACACATGGGGACCCTTGGGTACCTGGATCCCAAGATTTTTTGTATTTGTGCAGATGCCCCCTTTGGTTGCAGGTTGAGGAGAGGAGCAGCTCTTCCCAGCTCATCTGGAAGAGTGGCCATGAACACAGAAGCTGAGCAGGTGCCCACAGCTTGGCCAAGAGTTCAGGATTAGCATCTCCTCTGCAGCTGCTTTGATCCCTGCCACATCATCCTGACTGTGCTGGGTTTGCATGGGTGGAGTGGATCTTGCCCACAGGGATTGTTTTTGTGTTAGGTGATGACCATACATCTTTTAGCAGTAAGGGTTTTTTTGCTGGAAGCGTTGCAATTATATAGTTCATTTGGGAGAATTTAAAATACACGATCCTTTTAAAAGGTATTTATTTAGGTCAGGGTATCAGCATGATGAAGAACACTAAAATGTATCCTGGAGAATGGCTGCTTTCACAGATTTATTTATGAAGCAGGTAGGGCCTGCAGTCATGTGATATTTTTACCATTTGAGAATATGCCTTGTCATGCTCAGTGATACTGGCAACTCTGATACTCCAAAACCTGAAGTGAAAATATGTACCTCAATTTGTGAAATGGCACATAAGTAATGAAGTTCTTTTGATTGCAGGAAGAAACACAGAAGAAGAAGAAGCTATGATGCAGGAGTGGTTCATGCTGGTTAATAAGAAGAATGCCTTAATAAGACGAATGAACCAGCTCTCTCTTCTGTAAGTACAGATGAACATATGCATTTACAAAAGGATGATTTACCCTTCAGATAGATGCAAAACTTTTTTTACTCTCTTCCTGTTAGGCTTCAAAAATAACCCCTCAAAAGTGAGTAGTGTGGATGTGTTACACATCGAGTTACTTGTTTTTCTCATATTCCAGACTTGAAAATGAGAAGCGTGCAATGACACAAGATTAGCCAGAGCTGTGAAAAAAGAAATTAAAGAAATATTAAGCACTGTTACATTTTCAAAGACCCAACAGTAGAATAAAATTACATTTTAGAAATGCACAGATAGATTTGGATTGTGCCTCAGATGAAATGGGTGAAGTCTATTCAGAGAGAGAGCCAAATTTGAGTCACTACCTACTTTGTAGAAAATCCTCAGTCCCATCTCTAGTTCAGCAGCACCAGGCTGCTGATGGGATGTCAGTAAATCAGTCACAGCGCAGAGATACCACTGATACTGCAAAGCAAGGACAAATGAACCTTTTCTCACTGGCAGGGTTGAGGAAGGGAGAAGTTGCTGCTCGTTTTTAGAGGCATTCTGCCCTGAGTGCTTCTCTTTCAGCTTCTTTCAGTTTGATATTTCTTTCCGTAATGCCACCTAGTGTAGATGGCTGCATACGTCCCTGGGAAGAGCCTCTGCTCACCTATCTCCTGCTGGGTCTGAACTTGGCAGAGGATTTTACCTGCAAAATATTAAGCTTTCTAATCCCTTGTCTAATTTTTATTGTTGATTAGGGCAGAATGTATATAGAATAATACTTCCAGTGTCACATTATCTTGGTGACTAGGTTGATGCTGGAATTTGCTCATTAGATCTAAGGGAATATTTTATACTTTGGACATTCCACAACAGCTGCTCCAGAGATGAATATGAAATAATTGCATCCTGTAGCACAATGGAGTTAAACGGACAGAATTAAAGCCAGCCTTACATGAAATGAAAAGGCCCTGTTACCGAATAGGCCACCTGAGCCAGGTTTTAAGTTTGTGTATCATTTGTTTGGAGTAGCTTAAAGTTAAAGAGAAAAGTCAGTTGCGAGTCCTAAAATCAATGTAAGTTAAAGGTGCTTTTAAGTGTTTAATGATTTAGTAATTAACATATTGATGAACATTTGCAACTTGCCTAGGGAAAAAGAACATGACCTAGAAAGGCGCTACGAGCTGCTGAACCGGGAGCTGAGAGCAATGCTGGCTATTGAAGGTAAGAGCAGTGCTGGGGACTGAGGGGGGAAAGTGCTCACTGCCGGATGGGTTTGGGAGCTGGAAGTACCAAACGTGGAAGCTTCTCTGAAGCCCATTAGCAATGCTGGTATTTACATCACTTCAAGTGACAGCACACAGCAAATGTGCTGAGGCTGCCATCCCGTCCTTAAGTTTTCTTCAGGATTAAAAAAAAATAATTTAAAAATATCCAAGATACGGGACAGGGAAGTATGGTCTTGTTGCAATAAACTTTGAAAACAAAGTAATGAGGAGGTAGAGGAATGTGTCCGGGATCTACAATTTTTTGTTGCAGCAGTGCTCTCTTGGTTTTCCTGCGGCATCGTGCTGCTTTTGGTGCCACAGAAAAAGGAAGGGGTGACCCACAGAAGAGGGCCTCTTCCTTTCCATGTTTCAGACCTGTTCTACAACAGTATCTCACTGGGGAAAAAAGTCTCCTTGGTTTTGGTGGTAAAACACTACGTTTGTCGAGTAAATATTTCCTCACAAGCACCAGCAGGATTAGTGCGATCCTTTGCACAGTTTCTCCCGTCTCTGCGACTCTCCCCAGTTTAGTCACCTTACCTGAATGGAGGTAACACTCAGGCGAAGATTGACACAGGATAAATGAAACAATTGCATCCTTTCCATAGGGCTTTCCAGTGAATTGTACAATAATCCTTGGGATGATTCATAATAAAAAATAAACATCCAGGTAGCTTAAACCTTTGCTTGCATTATTTTCTTATTTAAATATCTTAAGTGTTTTCTAATGCTGCACTGCTTATACCTCTCAGTCACAAATGCTGCCTTATAGTTCAAAGATGTTTGCTTTAAAGTTAATCCTTTGGGCTCTGTAAAATGGACCTTTTGTCTAATCAATGCAAATTGATTTTGCTATTCTGTATTGACCTCTCAACCCTTTGACTGTCCATGGTAATTTCTTTCTTCACCTGATAAGGTACCTGATCCATAATAAATCAATTCTAATTAGTTTGGAGACTTCACTGGGAGCATAAGTTTGTTGGAAAAAAGCAGCAGGTTTCAGGTACCTTTTTCATATCTCTACATCTGTGGTTATATTTTTTGCATAAGACTATCTTTACTATATTCCTGGATAATCCTGAGTCATAAATATATACATTGCTGTCTGCAGAGACAAGCCAGATTAATTTGGAATCGCACTGATGAAATGCTTAAAATGTAAAATAATCTAAAACTAGAGAGGAGCTAAGAGATACTGAATTTAAATCTAAACTTTCGATGTTTAACTGCCTCATATATGTATACTGCCTTGGAATGTCCTAGCAGCAGCCTTTGAATGTCTAGCAGCTTGTGCCATTTACACATTGTCTGGAGCAAAAAATGGTTTTTTAATTTCCTTTTGTAAGTTCAGAGAGGGATGCCCACACTCCAGAAAACCATCTTTTTTTCCTCTCTCTCGTTTTTTACTTTCTTTTTTTAATTGCTACTGATGATACGGTAAGCAGAGGTTTCGGAAGCAAACCTAAGTGCTGGGGAATTTTGGTTATTTTAGGGGATTTTTTTTATTTATGCAGCAAAGTCCTCATTTAGCATTTTAGCTCTCAATAAGATTACTGGTCTTCTAGAACTTTTAACAGTTATCTGCTTTTACCCAAAAAACATATTAAAGAAGAAACTCTTCCAGGAAAATGCCTGTGGAAACTCAAAATACGCATTTGTGACGTCTCGCTTCTTGATGGGTGCATCAGTGTTTTCTGTGTTCAGCAGATGCAAAGATGCACTTTTTGGGAAGCACTGCTAAAATCACACCATTTCCACCGTGATTTCTCTGAAGGAGCAGGGGCTGCCTGGACAGCCCAGCACTGTCGGCTCTGAGGCCATTTAGCCGATTGCTAATGAGTTCTTGGGCTCCCTGAGAGAGTTGAAAAGGCAGAGCTCACTTTTACCAGCACCAGTTCCAGAACTGAAGTATATGGGCAGGGAAAAAAAAATATATATATATATATATGTAACAGGATGGGAGCGGTTTGTTTGTCTAAAAGAAAGGCAGAGCACACCAACCCAAACTGGAACTTAAAAAAGAAAAGTCTTTGAAAGGTGGTAATTACTGTTTTGGTAAATCGCTCTAACTCTTCCACGCGTGACTATGCTGTTTAAAAATCTGTCAACCAATTTACTTAGCTGCTTGGTGGCAGGGGAGAAAAGGAGAGAAAAGAGCTTTGCAGAAGGTGGGAGCCTGCTGATGGCAGATAAAGGCGGTTCTGCCGTGCCTGCTTGGGCAGCGTGCGGGCAGCGCTGGCGGCCGGAGGTGCTGCCCGTTAGGATGTTCAGTGATGTGGAGACAGTGGCTCCTTCCCGGCCGCTCCTATGGAGGCACCGGGAGCTGAATGGCCTTTTGGAGGGTTACGGCACTTCACGAGGAGCACATGAATGACCCAGGGTGGTAAAAAAAAAAAGGCATACTCCCCCCCCTCCCCCACGGAGCCGTAGAGATAAGAAAGAGGGAGTTAACGCACTGCCTGCTTCCAGCTAGAAAGTGTTCCTCTTGGACTGTTCCGACCGAGAAAGGCCGGAAACCCCTCACTAACAGGCCAAAGAAAATGCAGGTAAACGGGGTCCGTTTTCACCTCTGCACCTCCCCAGGCGTCCTGCCGGGCTGTTTGGAGGCGGCTGCTCCTGAACACAAGGTGCTGCGTTTCAGAGCCTGGTTTTTACTGCGGCTGCAGCCGAGTGCCGGGATGCCTCACTTTCAGCTACCTTTCCTCTCACTCTTTTCTTTTATTTTTTTTAAGTCGAGTTTTAATGCCTCCTTAGAAAAGATAAGTTCATTTTTGCACACCTTGGGGTGGTGTGTTCATTTTCTGCCCAAGAAATGGATCTTCTTTCGGATTTTGTACATCTTGATTTATTCTTGGCTTATAGTTTGAAGTGGGTGCTCTTCTAAAAGGATTTATGCATAGGTTCACTATTTTTGTAGTTATGGTTTATATGATAAGCTTTTTATATTTAAAATCAATATGTAATCCTGTGGAGGAGCTTATCCTCTAAAACCCCATTTGTAAATCTATTTTAGCTTTGTTACACCGCGCAGCCACAGTATTCCATAGATTGATTAGGTTCAGCAGCAGAATCCTATCAAATGGCCTGCTCTGATGATGATGCAAACTCTTTCAGGATTGCTAGTTGACTGGAACTAAAGATAAGACCTGACTGCAATCCCCCAATGTGCTCTTTACAAAACTAGTGTTAATTTTCATCAAAGTGCCGGGCTTATTTATTATAGTGGCAAGGTTGAAGGTTTTGCTACAAGAACTTTCGACCATTTCTATTAAAGCTTTTCTATGGGAACTGGACGTCTGTTTGCTCAAAGTAATTATCAGTTTAAGCAGTGGGGGGGGAAAAAAAAAAAGACAATATGAAGTCAATGAAGATGAATAATTGAAAACATTTCTACTTCAATGTGAATTTAGCAAACTCTGTGATTTTAAACTGCCCATCGCGAGTGGTGGCACGGGGGCTTTAGCTCTCAACACTTTTAGCTCATATACAGCCTCAGAGCTTAATCCTATTTTTGTCCAGAGTGTAGCTTTTATAACAGTATTATTCTGAAATCTTCAAATTAATCAGAGCCCATATTGTAGCTTCCCAGAGCTGCAGTCAGCCTGGGTAACTGTATGTGACAGGTGTTATAGGTAATCCTGGCTTAAAAGGCACAACAGGTAGGAATCAAACTTGAACACAGTTGCTTTTTTAAACATAGGGATGCTTCCCAAAACTGCTGCCCAGCAGTATTTTGTTGGATAAAACAAAATTGCAAGGTAGTCACCTATAAAATGTTATTTAAATACTTAGAGTCAGTTCCCCTTTTAACCAATTGCTGCTTGACTCTTTATTTATTTTGGGGGGAGGAAAGGCAGACTCCTTTTCTAGAAATGGAAGTAAAATTGCAAGGGAATATTTCTGCCAGCAGGTTTTCCCATGGCGTATTTCAAACATTAATAATAAACAAATGCAGAAAAACCAAACAAAAACCAAAACAAATACACAGTTTTGTTCCATGAAATCCTAATAGGACATTATTTACTTCACAGGGCTGTAAGATGAAGCAACAAAACCTGTAGCACTTAGGAAGGGATTTAACAGAGAAAAATAGTGAGGGACTGAGCAAAACATATACTGAAATATTCTGACTTGTTTGCTCTTTCAAAAACTAAAGCTGCTGCTGCAACTGGAGAACAGGGGATGAACAAAAAAAACAAAAAAAGAAAAAAGCTTTAAAAATAAGAAGTGAAAACCATCAAAATTGCAAAAAATTAAATAAAGTCCAAGTAGAAATGATGGATTTCAAGTCCCTTTTCATCCAGAGCTTCCTGTGCCGGGGAGCCTGAGTCTCAGCACAGTTCCCAGCTGAAGCCGGGGGAAAGTTAACCGGAAAGTTGGGAACCACGTCTGGGGGGAAGCAAACACCCCTGAAATCCTCTGCTGTGTCTCTCTCTCTCCTTTGCTGTCTGGCGTGCTGCCGTGGCCCTTTTCAGGACGGTGTTGTCATGCTGAGATCTCATTGCGTGCGAGGGGCTTTATTTGTGGGGCAAAACGCTGCGGTTTGGGGAAGCTCTGGCTCGCAGAGTGGCAGAGCAGCGTGTTTTAAATGGGTTGAACTGAAGGAGCTTTGCCCAAGAGGAGCAGAAGGGGAAGCAGCGGTGAAAATCGAGACACTGCTCCAAGGAGCAGCACCTAAAAGGCTGCTACCCAAATTAAAGCAAATTAAAGCAGCTTTGTGGCAGGAAAAAATGGCTTGGATTACCAGTAATTTTGGCTGCTAACTCCACTTCTAATCTGTGTACACCTGGAAAATTATTTCCTTAGCAATGGTGGAAGGGAAAGGACACATTAAAAAAAAAAAAAANCAAAAAAAAAAAAAAAAAAAAAGAAAATGAGGGAGGAAAAGAAGGAGAACCAGGAAAAGAAGGAGAAAAATGAGAAAACCAAAAACTCCCGGGAAGTTTCGGCAGTGCCGTGCCAGGCCGGTGCTGCGGGAAGGGCTCTGGTGCCACCGCAGCGGCTCCCCCGCTGCCTGCAGGACGCGGCCGGGCGTGCTGGCTGCTCGCAGTGCCTGCGCACACGTGTCGCCGTGGGTTTTCCTGCGTGCTGCTTTTCCTGGGGCTCGCTCGTGGGCCCGTGTGCCCAGGCGGGCGGCGAGGAGGGCGCGATAAAAGCGGTTACACATTCCTGCCTTTCTGCCGCTCTTCCAACCTTTATTGCATGATGATGCATCTAATTTTTAATTTGTAAATACAAGGCTGAATTCCCTCTAGCACCACTTGCTTTCATAAAGCTTCTGAGCAGTTTGCTGTCTTGAATAAATTTGGCTTTGGAGGGGGGTCAGGGGGATTTGAACCACCGCATTCTTGCGGGGTTTGTGAAGATTCACATGGTAACCGGTGGGGAGCATTGTTCGGGTTATCTGAATAAGCACCAGCCATGTGAGTTTTAACATGATCGCCCAGGGCAATGGAGAGCGCGGGGGGGTGGGGGAGAAAGCCAAAAGGACTGCACCCTCTCTCCCCTTCGCCTTCGGGAAGCGCGGCCGGGGAGGAGGAGGAGGACACCGCCGGGCCGGTGGCGATGGCTTCTCCCGGTGGTGGTTTTTTTTTTTTGGAGCTGGTGTCCTCTTTCCCTCCCGCTCCGCAATTGTCCTGCTATCTCCCTCATAATCTACTGCTCCTGCTTTTCATTGTTTACCTTCTTAATGAGGGAGGCGGGGAAGGCTGGGGCTTGACTGACAGCGACAAGCCCTCACGGTCTGGCTGGAGAGCCGGAGGCTGCGGGCGGCCCCGGGGGGCTGCGCCGGGCCGGGCCGGGCTCCGGCGGGCCGCGGCCAGAGGAATCCCTTTGGGAATAGCGAGGCGGCCCGCCCGCCGCTGGCTGCCAGCGCCGGGGGTGGAGGGGCCCCGCGATATTCTGTAGCAAGTGTATTTTTACTTCAAAGTGGGAAATGCTAATTAAGCGATACCTGCCTTTAAAGTTACTGCGGAGCATATGGTGCGCAGTGTGAGATTCCTCCAGCCGCTGAGAGCGGGCGAGGAGTGCGCAGAGAGGAGCCGGGCTGCGGGAAGCGGGCATTCCTCCGGGAGGGCAAACCTGGCAGTGGCCGTGCCCGCCAGCAGACACAGGCGTGGGGAAAAACAAAACAAAACCAATTTTACACTAAAAAGAAAAGAAAAAAAAAAGANGCCCCGGGCCGCCCCGGCCGCCGCCGCTTCGCCGACGCAACGAAAGCCACCGGACGGAAAAGTTTTTCGTTTGATTTTAATAAAATGCAACTCGGGGAGGGGGAGGGAAAACTTTTCNACCCCCACCCAAACGACCCCCAAATCATTGCTGAGCTCCCCCAAGCCAAGGTGGGCGAAACGCCGCCGGGCTGCACTTGTCCCCGCGGTAGCTTCGCTGGGGAGAGAGGCCGGGGCCGGGTCGGGCTGTGCCAGGCTGCGTTGGGCTGGGCCGGGCCGGGCTATACCGGGCCGGGCCGTGCCAGGCTGCGTTGGGCTGGGCCGGGCCGGGCTATACCGGGCCGGGCCGTGCCAGGCTGCGTTGGGCTGGGCCGGGCCGGGCTATACCGGGCCGGGCCGTGCCAGGCTGCGTTGGGCTGNGGAAACCGGGGGCTGCCCCTGGACGCGCAGGTGGGTTTGGCCCCATGCGAAGTTTGGGAAGATGCGCGGAGCACCCCCGCGCCGGGGGGGGGGGGGGGGGGGGCGGG
>VWZW01007069.1:605576-672937 GCA_013397115.1 Edolisoma coerulescens
CCCCGCCGCCTCGGCCGCCTCCGCCTCCTACCCCGTGTCCTACAGCCAGGGCGGGGGGTACGGCCAGGGCTACCCCGCGCCGCCCTCCTCGTCCTATTTCGGGGGCGTGGATTGCAGCTCCTACCTGGCGCCCATGCACTCCCACCACCATCCCCACCAGCTCAGCCCCATGGGGCCTTCCTCGGTGCCGGGCCACCACCACCACCACCCGCTGAGCCAGAGCTCGGGCCACCACCACCATCACCACCACCACCACCACCACCAGGGTTACGGCGGCACGGGGCTGCCCTTCAACTCCTCCGACTGCCTGGACTACAAGGAGCCCGCCGCTGCTGCCTCCTGGAAGCTCAACTTCAACTCCCCCGACTGCCTTGACTACAAGGACCAGGCGTCCTGGCGCTTCCAGGTCTTGTGAGGGGCCGATCACCGTCCCCACGAGCTGCCACTGACCCCCCACCCGGGGACTCCCCACCGCCTCCTGGGCAGGACTCTGGCTCTTCTTCCTCCTCCTCCTCCTCCTCCTCCCTCTTCATTAGCAGTGGCGATGCCCTGGGGAGGTCCTGCCGCCCCCATCTCTACTGACTGATATTTATTTGCTTCCTTCACCACTCCACCAGGTTTATTATAATTATTATTTTTCTAAACGCAACAGAAGAGGAGTTTAAAAAAAAAGAAATTAAAAAGCCTAGCGTGTCCCCTGCTGCCCCCCGGGCAGAGGCGCAGGCTGGCTCCTGCCCTGCCAGTGCCCCCCCAGCTTTGCGCGGGGACCCTCAGCCCCTGCGGGTGCGGAAGCCCCGGCTTGCCAGTCCTGTACAGCCTCTTGCCGCGGGGAGCGGCGGGAATGATGTAAATACTCGGTCCGTTCCAGTGACCACGATTATTTTTAGTTGATGCTGTTGGGTTGGCATTTATCTAGAGTCTAACACGGAACAGAACGTAAAAAAGAAAAAAAAATCTTTTTAAATTTCAATTTTCTTCCCTAAAAAATGAATCTTTCCTGGTCTCACGTCCTCCGTCCATCCTCGAGGGCTCTGCACAGGCTTGGCTGTGCCCGTCCTGGGGCTGAGGGTGAGGGGGAAGACAGCAGCCATGGGAGGTACCCAGAAGGGAGGCAGAGGGGGAGGGAAAGGCTGCCCAGCTGATCCGCAACCTGCAGACCAAAAAACCCAAAACTTTTGGAAAAAAAAAAAAATAAAAGGAAAGAAAAAAAAAAAAAGCTGCAAAAAAAGTTTTGGTTTATTTTTTGGGGGGAGGGTTGCAGGGATAAGCAGCTCTGTTTTGGGGCTGGGGAGGCGGGGCGCACGGCTTTTCGGAGTGTGTTTTTTGGTTTGGTTTTCGTTTTGGTGGTTTCGAGCCCCTTGTGTCGGTCGGTGCGTTGTGGCGGGTCGGGGCTGTAGCCCCCGTTCCTGCTTCCCCCGCCTGGGCTGGCGCTTCCCGGCAGCTTTGCCCCGCCGCGGGGACAGGGACAGTGTACGTGTGACTTTTGATGCCGTAACCCCTTCAACTGTAAGGCAACCCCCCTCCTTTCTTCCCGCCCACCCCAATAAAATCTAAACTAATAAATGTAGTGGTGTCCTGTCCTCCTTCCTCCCTCCCGCCTCCTCTTCCTCATGGAACTTCCCTGGGGAGGGGAGTGAGGAGCTGGGAAATATTTTTTTGGGGGGGGGCCCAGCAGGATGGGGATGTGTGTGATGAGTTTGCGAGTGCTCTGGAGGGGGGACCCACCGCCACTTCTGCAGGTGCGGGCTGGGCACCCACTCTTGCTTTAATTGACGCTTAATTGGTTACTGATTTTTGGTGCCGCGTGGTGCCGATGGGACTCACGGGACGGGCAGGCGCTGCCCGAAGCAGCAATTTCCCCCCCAGGAGCGGTGGGGCAGCCCCCAGACTCGGGACCCACGGGCGGGCCTGGGTGCCGCTGGCGGGGTGCGAGGGCCACTCGGACACCCAGCCGGACCCCTGTCCCTCTGTGCTTCCAGCCCTGGCTCCCGGCCGCACCACCCTCAGCCGCTGCCGGCTGCGATCCAGCCAGGGAAGACAGGGAGATGAATTTTTTCTCGTGACAATCTCCCCCTCTCCCTCCCCGCCTCAAACCTTCCCTTCAGTTGTTGGAAGCTGCCTGTTGGTGCTGGGGCTGTTCCTACTTGCACAGGACCGGGGATGCGCGGACCCGCGGGGCCACTGCTCCCCTGCTTGGGCCACTGATGCGCTGCTCGGGGAGCATCCCCAAATTCCCCTCCTCCTCCTCCCTGTGGTCCTGCAGTAGTGCCCACTGCTCCATCCCTGGTGTCCCCAGGCAGCCCCGGGCAGTGGGGGCCGTGGTGGGGTGAGAGGTGTCAATGCTCCCCGCGGCTGCTTTGGGGAGAGTTTCACACCCCCCTCCCGCACCACCTGCCCCCGCTTCCCCGCTCCAGCGTCCTGCTGGACAGCGAACGGGGCTGGCACGGTGATGCTGCGGCCGCGGTGGGAAAACTGTGGGATCAGCCCCAGGAGCCACTCGCATCCTTCCAGGGTCGTGGCAGTGGCAGAGCCCCGAGGGAGGGGTGGCCTCCCGCACCCCCCCGATGCAACAGGCAGCTGTGAGAGGGGCGAGTGACTGAGTCAATGTTAGGAGATTTTTCTTCAAGTGGTTCTTTTCCTTGTTGTCTCCTTTTGTGCATATATATAGATGAAAGGTATGTAAGTATTTAAAAAAAATATATCTATACTTATAAAATAATTGTTCTCTTCTGCAACCGCCAAAGTGTGGCTCTACAGGCATTTTGAGTGAGGGCCACGTGTGCTGGATGCAGGTGCACCAGTCTGTGCACCCCCAAGCCCTTCCCTTAAAGTGGAAAAAGTTATCACAGCCCTCCTGGGGCTGGAAAAAAAAAAACCCAAACCTGTGCTGGGCACAAAATGAACCAGAGTTGCCCTCTCAGATTTAGTGAGCACGTGAGAGATAAGATCCAGCAGGTGGATAACACACAATCCCCCAGACACACACCTTTTGTCTTCTTTAAACAAAAATGATGCACACTTCATCATCTTTATAAACTGTGCTCCACTGTAACGCAGTAAATCAGTGATGCTGAGAGACACAGGCAAGAGGGGAGCCTGAATTTTGGTTTTGGTGATGTGGTCCTAAACCTCTTCATCCAGCGCCCCACAGTGGGGCTGGGCCAGGGCTCTGCTCTGGGGTTTAGGACTCCAAGGGATGCTTGTATCCCCCCACTTTCCTCCCCGATTTAGGCACCAGCAACACCAGGTGCCGCTGATCAGTGGTTTATCCAACTCCCACACTGCAATTTGGGCATTTTCCTGTCCCACTCACAATTACCTGGAGCACGGTGTTGAAGTTGGCTGCTGAGTGCAGGTGGCTTTGGAGGTGCAGAGGAGACCTGGTCCAGATCACATCAAATCATGGCCGTGCCCTCAATGCTCGGCTCCATTTGTTTCAAATTTTCAGTCAGTGCCAGCAGGGTGGGCAAGACTTGACTTCTGCCTGTTGGTGGGCGAGCATGGGCTGGGAAGGGCCATGCCCGGGTTTGGGGGGGCCCGGCACCCTCCCTCTTTTGCAAACTTCTCCCACTGTGGGTTTCCTCAAGGCTGGAGCAGGCAGTGCCACCCCGAGCATGAGTCATGGCAGGTAAGGTGGCACGGTGCCTGGTGCCCGGCTCCAGGGGCAGGCACCAGCAGGATTGCCAAGCTTTTTAGGGCAACCCGTTTCTGAGAGAGCTGCCTACTTGGCTCGTGCCTCACCTCTCCAGCAAGAAGGCTGCTGGGTGCATGGCTACCATTATTATTAATTTTTTTTATTAAAATCGCACTCGCTGCTGCAGCACGGAGCTGCCGGGGGCCCGGGGGCTGCGGCCACAGTGCCCAGGGCTGGGTCGGCACCAGCCCCGCGCAGCTCCTGCCTCCTGCCCCAGGGCCGGCAGCTGCCTCTGCACGGCAGCGCTGCTCCAAAGGCACCCGGGGCTTTCCTGCCAGGAACTGAAGGGCCAGGATTTGGGGTGAGCGGGAGGAGGGACAGAGGAGGGAACATTCCCCGGCTTGGGCTGCCCTTAGCTTTTACACTGGTGCTTCCTGGACCTGGAATAATCAGTGACCTCTTTGCTGCCATCAGAGCACTTGCTCTGTTGTGTCCCTGCTTTGCTGTTGAGCCCCACGTGTGGCAGGGAGCTGGGACAGCTGATGATGGGAACACCCTCAGCGGGCCATGCAGAGGTGGGCAGAGGCTGGACAGGCTTGCTGCTGGCTGGGGTGACCAACTCCTCTTTTGGGTGCAGGACGTGCTTTGGGAACTCAAACCATTATGGCCGAGCATGACTTAAATTATTAAAGAATTACAACTAAAAATTCTGTTGTAAGTTTCAGAAGTCGTGCGTGCCCACTAACATGACTTATTACAGTTATTTTGCAGGCAGCCTTCCTGGCAGGGTGCAGAGAAAACAGGTGATTACAGCTGAATAAGGAACCACTGGTTTGTGGTTTTCCCTGTGCTGACCTCCGTGTTAGCCAGTCGCTGCTAATTCATACGCTTTGAGCAGCAATTAATGCACATAAAATCCCGTGTTGGTTCCAAACCTGTTTTGATTTTGTCAGTAAAAAGTCTGCAGGTGAACCTCCCAGCTGAGGAAACTGCTGTGCTGGAGAGCTCTCCTTTCATGAGCACAAAATGCTGTGGGGAAGGAGAAGGGTGAAAATGGTCACAGGGCTGAAGCCTAAAGGGAAACATCTGCCTATTTCCAGTTAAATCCCTATTCAACGCTTTTTTTTCCCCTGGATGGACAGGACTTTTCCAAGAAAACCATGTGAGGATATTTTTTTATGAAAAACTGCAATTTTAGGAAACAGCATTCTGGACCTTATGTACATTTCTAGTATCACTTCCTGTATATTTTTAAGCTGAAATCCTCTTAGCATGCAAAGTAAATAGATTATGATATACTGAAGGATTAAGAATCACTGTCTGGTGTCAGATTAATCCCTCATATAGACCATCACTTGTACTGACAGAAATATGGCTGCAATTCAGCAAAATAGCTGTATGGCAAGGCAGTGTGTCGCAGCCTCTTAGGCAGAACAAGCCCCCCGTCACCACGGTCCGGCGCCGTGCCGTGTGTTTTCCAGAAATGCAATTTCAATCCGTGGGACATTAAAGGCACGCTCCTCTGCGGGCTCGGCCGTCACCGTCTCGGCTCTGCATGGGGAGGCGAGGCAGCAGCTGCTCTGTTTCAGAGCTCTCTTTATTTATTTTTCCCTGTTGAGAGTACAAAACCCTATGGGTTGCAACCCCTTCGCTGCCTTCAAACCACAAACCAAAGAGTCTCCTTCGAATACACGTGTGGAAAGGTGTGCATTGGGATGAAGTGCCGAAACGGTGCAACCAAAACCACCCATCAGGCAGCAGTATTTTGACTCATAAGGGAAAATGGATTGTAAATATTTTATTTGGGTAAAAGCAGAATTTTTGTTAATAAAATACTTCTAATGGCTTGTGGGTTTAGTTTTTGCTTTATTTTATTTTTTACATTGTGCTTCCATTTTCAGTCCGTCATACAGACTTGTTCACCACAGAAAACCAACTTGAAGAAGCTCACTGGCTTTGGGTTTCAACCACCCAGTGCTCCCCAAAAACCTCAAACATAACCCACAGCTGTGCCTATGATAGAGTACAGGATATCCTTGTCCGTACGCTCTGCGCTCCATCAGGTGGAGGGAGGAAGGACCTGCGATGATGCTCGCCCCTCTTCACTGCCAGAAAAAAAGAAGAGAGGGCTGGCACAGGTTATGTTACCTTCTCAGTGCATTTTCTCTTTGTGGTTAGAGGAGGCAGATTAAAATCTGGACTCCAATGGAATGATGCTTAAGAGGCTCCGCATCTTTTTTTCAAGGCAAAATAATGGTTATTCAACTAAGATGATACATCTAGATATGAAAATTGAGAGCATTCTTTGAAAAATGCTGCCGACTGTGAAAGGCTGCTCTTTCACAGAGGTATCCTGAGTGAAGATCTTATCTGCTGGTATCTCAATAGGACGGTTTTCAGAGCCTTAAGTGGAAATTCAAATCTGCTTCCAAGTGAAGATTGTAAAAACATATAATGCATAGAGAATTACAGACTTTCTCCTAAATAGCTTACGGATTCATCCAAGAAACCCCACCAAATTTTTCACCATTGAGTTTGTACAGTAAATGGAGATCTGCAATTACTTGCTTTTTTGACATCTTTGATGAAAATGTCACCAAATTGTCCTCCACAAGCAAACACAGGGCACTTTGTGCATGGACATGTCCATGCGAACTCAGAAATAATTTGGAGGTCTAAGGGCAGGATATTTTCTAAGCCTGGTGTTTTGTCATCTGGCAGTGGTCAGATCCAGGGCTGGCTGGAAGTTTGCCGAAGGACTTCCCATGAACTTCACCACCTCGGTGAGGTTTCATCTTCTCTGCTTTGGCAGCTCAGTCACACCAGCCCAAAGTGCACAATTTGGAGAGTCCCGCTGTCTCCAGTCTCCTGTGGGGGAAAGACAGGCAGGATCAGGCAGGCTGCAGGGAGAGGCACTGGGGGATGGAAACAGAGGTATCAAAATACCACCCCAACCCAGGGAGAAGAGACAATTGCAGACACTGTCCCAGTTTGGCCTGGGAATGATGTAGCCCCAAACTGGTGAAGACTTGCTTGTCATTCAAGTTTAGGCACTTCTCATCTGTTTTAAAGCCACTTCACACCCCCCTGCCCCTGCTGTTCCTGGGGAAACCAGGGGCTGCAGCTCCAGGGACTGTGCATGGTGCCCCCTGGGATGTGAGGGGCTGGCACCCGAGGCCCCACCTGCCTTTGAGACCCCTCACCTGGTACTTGGAAGCTCATTGGCAAAAGTGAAACTTCAGGTTTTTGTTACCTTTTAATTAAAACATACTGGGAACAGCACAAGGCTGGGTTAATGCCAGCGTGTGGCCAGCCAGGTTTTAAAGTGGGGATGGGATTTTGCACTCCTGACACTATGCAAATGCGTGATTTCAGCACAAATCCCCGTCCTGCACTCGGTGCCTGTGCAGGGTGGGAGCCCCAGCCCTCTGGTTTTGCAGAGGACATGGCAATGGGGAGAACGTGTGCCACCAGCAGAGGTTATTTCATAACCCGGGCTAGCGTGCCTGCGAAATGCATGAAATGCTTTGCCTTGGAAAGCGATGTAGTCTAGTGAGTCATTGCTTTCTTTTGAATTACAGATGAGTAGCCAGCCCTTCATGATGCAAAGAAAAAAACTAGGTGTGGAGCTGGAAACAAAGGGAAACGCGTGTTTGTCCTGTCTCAGAGGGCAAAACACGCTGGCTGGTGTGGGAAGAGGGGGTGGGCTTGGCCCCAGGAGGTGGCTGTCAGGGCTGTGTCAGGCTGTGGGAGCACTGGTGAGGGTGGACAGGACTCAGGTGAGTGACTCCCTGGCTCATTGACTTCAGGAAAGATGAAAAAAAAAGTCTCCTAACTCTTGAAGCTTCATAAGAAACCTTTACCAGAGCAGCAGCTCCATCTCATGGCATGTGCACTTCACCACAGAGATAGGGATCTCCCTCCAAAACAGCATTCCCTCCACAACCTCCCCACCTAGGCATGGAGGGAGCAGTAAAAGTGAAATGGCTCCAAACAAGCTCTGCAGGGACATTGAGTTTCCAGCCCATGGCTTGGCTCTTCCCTTGCAGGGAGATGGTGAGAAGCGGCCCTGCCTCAATGCAATCCCCTGAAAATCCTCAGAGGTATTTTGAAGATGATATGAAAGTGTCCCTGATGTCCCACCCGAACCAGTGCTTGCATCCAGACCCCACCAGGTCATTCCAGTGTGGAAACGTGAAGCACAGCTTCACCACTGAGACTTGTGCTTAGTAAGACACCTCTCTCTTCAAGGAGGTTATGAGGTGCCTTACTTGGTAGCAGCCCTCATGGTGGGGCTGTGTGTATGTGCCTTGGGTTTTGGGTGGCTTCAAGCTTTCTATGGGCTCTCCTTGCTCTCTGAACAACACTTATTGGAGGCTTCAAAAAATACGGATATTTTTTTTCAGGAAAGCCCTGAGGAGCATCAGTGGCTGAAGGTAAGGAATGGGTGGCTCTTTTGTCCCTAGAGCTGTGTCGGGGCTTTATGCAGAGGGGTTTCTGCTGGTGGTTCCTCTGGGGACAAAGAGAGTAGGTGGGCAGGAGAATGCAGGCTGGAAAAAGACCCCACACCATGTCTGACCGTTTAAAAATTCAAGGCTGTTTGGGTAGGTCCCTGTTGCTCAAGGTGCAGGATCTGGAGGACATCAGGTGGGTATCTGACCTGGGTTTGTGATTTGTGATTTGTGCCTCTCTCTGGGGAGAGGTGAAGAAGAACCCAGCCCTGCAGACCCATCTACTCGCTTTTTTAAAAAATACTTGTAAAAAAATCCTATTTGCAAACCTCTCTGGTCACACTAAAGCAGACCTGGCGGTGTCGCGTGGGAAGTGGCATGAAGCTTGTAGAGGTATTTAACGTTAATCAAAGGTTGAAGAGTGGTAATGACTGGAACCCTCCTCTGATACCTGCATCTTTTCTGATGTAGCACCCCGGCAGTAAAAGATGCCGTAGTAATTTGATGAGAGTTGATTTTCATTGTGCAGGAAGAGGGCTGTCCAGGAACAGGGGCAGCCAGCACTGCAGTGCTGCTCCCTACAGTAATGAGCTGCTAGTCCTCCAGAGAAGGAAAACATGAATATCCTGACAGGAGGGCATCTACTTGTGCCCTGGAGAGTTCAGATCGTGGGGCTTTTCATGGTAATGATGTGGTCCCGTTCCGGCAGGCGAAGGGAGGAGCGGTATGGGAAGGCACACCCTGTAATTGAAAAGCCACTAAGTCATCTCGGACCTGCAGGGATAGCAGGATGGAGGCAGTGGTTTGCTCTGTCTCCACAGGTCTGAGGCAGAACAGAGGATCCTTCTACTCTCCTGGAGTGGGAAATCCAGAGAAACCTCTTCCCCGCGCTGCTGTATTGCTCCCAGGAGGCTACGCTTTTTCTCCTGGGATTATTCTCAAGGGCATGATGAAGGTGGGAAAGGACAAAAATGGGATAGAGGAGAATAAATGAAGGAGCCCCGGGAAATTATTTTAAACATCTGTTTTATTCAGATGAAGGCGGCCTGGTTCCAGGCTGTAGGAATGACTACGTGGAAGGACATGCCTGTTGCTAGGATCCATAGGTACTACTCCTTTTCACTGGGGATGCCTTGTTTCCCTGGAATAGCATAATATAAAACCATTCTGGCTGCCAGGTATTCAGCTGAGTGATAATATACTGAAACCAGCATCTGGTAGCCATAAGGAGCCATTGGCTTCAGCATCTTAAATTGCCCTGTAGAAGATCAGTTTCTGGTCCAGGAACAAGACAGCAGTTGAGATGAACATTTTCCAAAGGGTCTTGTTTGTACCAAGGCAGGTGACCAGGGTGTTTGGAGCCTTGGTTTCACTGATCCTAAATGGTGCTGCTAAATGGAGACTCTGAACTAACCTACACAGTTGCTCAAGATTATCAAATTCCAGAATAATGCAGACCAGGAGGGACCTCTGGGACCCCCGTGCTCAGAGCAGCAAGGCTGGGCTGGGTCTCAAACAGCATGGTCCTCCAGGCCACCCTAATCTCACCTCCAGCCTTTCCTGGAAGGCAGGATGGAACATGAACACCAAACCCTGGCCACTCCAAATATTGTGGATGGGATGCTCACTTCTCAGTTGCTTCAACCCTGTTGCCCGAGGAGCCATACCCACATAAGCCATGCACAGGGCAAGGAAAGCTGCAGCTTATCCTCATTCCTCCACCATCTGCCTTTGTCCCCACCTCTGTGCTCAGTGGTGGGATCCTCTGGCCAGCCCAAAAGCAGTCTGGCAAAGCCACATCGTCTGCATTTGTCCTACTGCCAGCTGAGAACACTTCGGCAGCCCTTGCCCACCGTCACCCTCACACCAAGGGGCTGTAGGCAGGACACAGGTGACATGTGCTGGAGGGACACAGGTGACATGTGCTGGAGGGACACAGGCGACCCCCGTGGTAGCACAGTCTTGCCTCTGAGCCACTTCTAATGCTTTACTCCAGAAAACAAATCTTGTTCAACAGCTTGAGCACTGCTTGGCTGTGTGACAGCCAGCTGCTCTGGCAGGTCACTGGGAACAGTTTGTTGCACGATCTCTGCAGTTTCAGGGAGGAGAAGCTTCCTCATAGCTGAGAGCAGCAGTGAGTGAGGAGTTCACGTGCTGTGATGCACCTACAGAAGACAGGCCCATGTCAGATCCATCCCTGCCGAGGCCTCTGTGGCCATTTGCGTGGGGAATAGGTCACCTCTGGCTCCAGCCTTTCCCCGACAAACCGGCAAAGGAGGGCAAAGCAAATCCTCCAGCTCACAGCTGCAGGGATCTTCCTGCAGAATTGCCTGTGCAAGAAGGGCCGGGTTTTGGGTGTGCTCCCCTTGGGTGGCACCAAGCCCAGTATTGTGCGAGCTCCCGCTGAAGCAACATGCGGGAAGTGGTGTCAGGGGGATGCCGGCCCGGGGAAGCAGGGGGATGAAAGTGGGACCTCGGGGATGGGTTGTCCATCATGCAGCAGGCTGGTGGTGGTGACTATGGGAAGAGCTGCTGATGGTGGGTTTGGGTTGGATTTGGGATGGGTTGAACTGAAACCACAGGTTGGTCCAGCTAGAAGGATCTGCTCTGATTTGCTGGGTGCTGGTTCCTGTGATGGTACCCAACTGCTGCAAGACTTCTGAATTTCCACATGCCATTAAAAGTCAGGACAAAATGTTGATGGAAACATTTTCTCAGAAGCATAAAGTTAGTGTTACACGGATGGCTTTTCTTGGTGTGCCCTAAAGGCTCCCCTTACCCTGCCAGCCATCCTCCTCTGCAGCCCATGGCTGTTGCCTCCCTTCCCTGGGTCCAGAGCAGCTCAGATGGAAGTGCCCCATTTTCCTGTGCCCAAGCAACTCTGCAATGTGTGCTGAAATCAAAACACCTCCTCCCAGGTCACAGAGGTCACACTTTGACCCACCAGCTTTTAGCAACAGTGACCACTCAGCTGCAGTAACTTTTTGGAACCTAAGAATGCTTTAACCACTCCCTTGAGTAAGTCCTTAACAATGTGATGGCAAAGCTTTCTTCTGTGCATCACTCTCGTTACACAGCCTGAATGTTTGGGCTTGTGGATTTCATTGTTATAGTCCAGAGATTTCAAATTAACTTCTCAGTTTATTAATTCAACTATTTATGTGAAGGCAAGGAGATCTTCCACACAGCTTGGGGAAGGAACAGTTAACTGCTGGCCAACCCAGCTGCAAACCCAGGGATCCCACCAATGTCTCCAGACCAACACTGCTGCTGTGCTTTACTTTACTCCGTGTCCTGAGGCCACCGAAATCATCCAAAGGCCAACAGGGAGATCCTGGGAGACGAGCATTTCCCACCAGTGCAACCCTGACATGGTGAACTCTGGCACCTGGTCCCCAGCCTCTGCCCATCCTCCACCCAGTGCAAATGCACAGGGGCCCGCAGGAAGCCGCAGAGGTGGGGCCGCTGTGTGTTCTTCCTCAGTGCTTCAGGACTGGTAGAACAGCTCTTAGAGCACAATTTTACTTGGCACAGCCTGGTTTTGTAATGAAAGAAATAAATAAGTGCCATCCTGCTCTGCTGGAAGGTTGAAGTGTTTCCTTTCTTTTTTTTTTTTTTTAATGATCTGTTTGCACTGAGGCCAAACACTGAATACTTTGGCCTCAAAAATAAAAGTTTAAACAGGACTTGTAATTGGGAGGAGGCTAAAACACAGGCGCTCATGTGCCTTCATCCACACCGCCACGAGATTTATTTTATCATTTGTTATATTTTATTTTATACTTTTATTTTAGTTTTTCCTTTAAAGTAGAACTGAGGAAGCGCGCTTGTGCTGCGTGCTGCTGACTCATCAGCTCTGGAGAGAGGCTCGCCCTGTATCTGTGTTCTGTGTGCACCCCCACTGACTCCCAACCACCTGGGATCCCAAACCAGGCCGGGAGGGAATGTCCCCCTGGCAGATGAAGGATCTGGGGGACAGGATAGGGTTTCCCTGCCCACATGGAAGTCTTCTCCTCCTCTCCCTCCCCAGCGAGTTTCCTGCAGGCTGGAAGCGTGGGAGCCCATGTGGGAGAGGGAGGAGGACAAAGGCCTGGAGGCTGGCGGTGTGGGAAGGGATGGACTACCTCTACTGGCAGCACCTCACAGTTAAATCAGTTCAGAATTATAATGAAACCACAGGGTAGCATCTCACTCCTCTTCCCTGCAATCTTCCTCCTGGAAGTGCCAATCCAAGCGCTGGTTAGCTCATGTAAGACAAACGTGGATGGAGGACGAGACTTTTATGTGCTGTGCTCAATACAAAGCAGCAGGTGAAGCCCTACTCTAGCAGAACCGTACAGGAGCATTTCTACCAATTCCAGAAAGAGCCCTGCAGGCAGACAGCTTGCAGGGACAGGCTTGGGGAGTTTCAGGAAGCTTCAAAATAGAGTAAATAATAATAAGCAGAAATAAAATAATAAATCAGAAATGGGTTACCTGCTCTGAAGGAATGGCTCTCATATTTCCTTCAAAAAAAAAAAAAAGAAAACACAACAAAAACACCCAGCATGTTATTTACATTCCATTTAACTCACTGAAAAACCCAAACAAACAGAAGTATTAGGTAACTTTCACTTTTTTGATAAAACAAAGCTATTTTATATCATGTTATTCAATGGATGAATTAAAATACTTAATATATTGCTTATACAAGTCTATACACGTAGGATACATATATTTCCTCAAACACCACAACAAGTTAAAACAACCATGATTTTTGTGGATGAGGCAGTGTGGAGATGCAAGGCCAGCAGCAGATCGGGGATCCCATGCAGTCCCAGCTCGGTGGACAGCCGTTGCAGGAGTGGGATGGGCAGTCTGGGACAGTCGTGGCTGCAGGACGCCTCTCTCCCTGCAGTGGGGTAGCCCTGGGGTGGTGGGGCTGCCTGCCTGAGTGCTCTCCTCCTGTCTTGGGAGGGCTTTGCAGCCTGTGTGCTGCCAGGTTGCTGCAGGAGCTGCTTCAGGATGAGGCTTCATGTTACAGCTTGAGCCGAATTAACAGCTGCCAACATCAAAAAGAAGTCCTGCTGCAGGCAGTGTCCTTCTGCCCCTTGCTTGGTGCTGTCTGTGGTGTCTACTAATCCCCACACAGGGCAGGTTGGTTCATGGGATGGACAAAAGCCCACGGGAAAGAAAAATAACAACTATTTTTGGGTTGGGTTAACATGCTGTCGGCTCCCTGCATGGTCCCATGGATGTGGGGGGAAGAAGGAGGCAAGGGGGCAGCAGGACTGTCCCACTGCGACAGTGACAAGCTGCTAGTTCAGCTTCAAGGTGGAAGTGTATCCATAACTGGCTTGTTTGAAATGATCTCGTTCAGCTGTGGCTGCAGGAACCACCTCACCTCCCTGTGCATGGAGACTGGCTCCGCTCCTACCCACCTGTCAGTACAGCGATGGGACACCCGGACAGGGCAGGAGATAGAAATCCTCGTCTCGCCCCTTGTGCAAACACTCTGACCTGTCCCTGCCTGGCTGCCTTCACAGGACAGCTCTTTAACCATGACCTTCTCCTGCTGGGCTGCTCCTCTGCTGAACTGCTGCTCTCCCTGGGCTCTGCTCTGATGGGGATGCCAGGCGCTGCCGAAGCAAGGCAGCCGCCTTCGCCTCCTCCAGAACCCCACAGAAGCCATGCGTGCTGCTGCTTCCCAAGCCATGGAAGCGGAGAGGCTCTGCTGCTGCTGGCTCCTGCACAGAGTAACAGAGCCACGATGGCTGAGAGTAACAAACCCTGCCTGTTTTTGTTAAATCACGGATACAGCTGCAAGATAAGGAGATGCAGGTGACTTGGTTGACTTATTCTACCTTCCATGAGCCAGCAGCTGAGTCCTCCTGCCTCCCCCTGCTAGGAACACAGAAACCAAGCTCATGCTGCAATGGCACTGCCTTGTTTTTCCCTCTTGGACACAAATGAATTTTCAAGATATGAATTACCAATATTTCTAGCTTCATCCCCTTGAGCATATTTGAAAGAGACTTGCTCACTTACCTTTCTGGCTGCTGGAAAAGGTTTTCCTGATCAGAGAGGTGGTGTGGTCATCTGCTCCAGGCTCAGTGTCCTCTGCCAGTCTGTGGCTGGTGGGTATTGGAAAACAAAACAGAAGTGATAGAAGGGGAGGGAGCAATGACTGCAGAGTTGGGGAGACACTGCAGAGCAGAGCAAAGCTGTTCTGTTTGTTTTCTATCTTTTCAAGTATACAGCAGCCTGTGTAATTTCCTGGCTACAAACTGCAGCTCTTTTCTATCAGGTGCCAGTAGGTTTGTTGACTGAGCGTCACTAGGATCGCTCATTTGGCCGTGCAGTCGCTCCACCACTGTCCTGTCATTCAAAGATGAGGTATAAAGCTGGTGTTTTTTGGAGCAATTACAGTTTTGTTAAGCAGGACAGGCTGGGGATGTGCAACACACATAGCAGGCACCAGGCGCTCTTGGCAGCCCTGCATGGAGGAAGTTGGGCAGATGCCAGAAGAGGAGGATATCAGACCCAAAATACAGCACTGATTTTCTGTAATTTTTGTCCCTACAGCCCTTTCATCACTGAAACCCAAGTTGTGAAGGAGGTGCAGGGAGGAAAGCACCAGCTATGTGTTATGGAAAATGCAGATGGATTTTTTGGGGGTTTTTTGGTTTTGTTTTGTTTTGTTTTGCTAGTGTTGGTTTCTTCACTCATCATTGATCTCTGCTTACACAGGCATGTGGAAAGGCAATCCATTCCCAGTGCAGTGGAACTGGAAACCTGGAGGCCATGTTGTGCCATCTTGGCTTGCTGACTCACCGCTCGTCCTGCCATCTACAACCTGCCAAGCGCTTGGTGAAGTCCAAGGGAGCATTGCCTTAACCAAGAATGAGTCAAGTAGAGAAAATAAACTAAACATCCAATGCCAGGCCAACTGGGAATGCTTTTGGGAGGATTCTCATCATATGGGTAGCTTTTCCTCCTCTGTAGATGTAGTCATGTTGGACTCAAGTAGTGTTTTACTCAAGGGTGGCTTTCAGGTATGACAGCGGTGTAGCTGTGAGAATAAAAATGGGAATGCTTTTGTGCAGCACCCAGTTTCTTCACTGCCACAGTGCGAAATCTCACTCAGCTTTGATAATACAAATAATACATTCCAGGTATAAAAAGCCCTTTTTTACTGATGAGAACATAAACAATTAAAGAAAAAGCTCAGATTTTGCCTGTGCCTTTGTCTTCCCACTACCAGTTGGGCGACAGCTATGCAAGCAGCTGGGCATATGCAAAGCAACTAAAAGCACCTCTCCTCATCAGCTTTCTCTAGACATTTTTAAGCTGCAGTAACTCTCCCATCACACTAAGCTTTATTGGTTCAGTGTAAGAAACTAAGAAACCTCATTGGAGACCAGATTATGCTGGTTGCAAAAGCGGGAGGATTCTTCTGGTCTTCGACCCCATTATCTCCTCCGTAGTGTCTTGATCAGCTTTCTTACACACGGCCTCGGATTCTGCCGAGACCTGCAAATTGCTTTTTTGGCTGCCAAATTGCCATAACCCTTCTATTTTTATATTCTAAAAGAGCTTAAAACCCTCCATCCTCTTTGGATGTGTCTTTAAAATTGACCAGTACTGGGAGGATTTCATGTATATCCGAAGGCTTAGAAGAAGATGTTACCTCTACTGAGCTTCTAGTTTTACAGTCAACAGACATGAAAAGCCCAGCGGGGATAAAAGGAACTTAACCAGTTCTGTCTAATGCATATAAATCTACCTAAGAGCTCAAGGCACTGGAAGTACTCAATGCACTACATTTATCTGAGTCTAAGATACAGAAATGGGTCTTCAGCCCACATGCCACATGTCCCATTTTGATGCCAAGTTAATATGAATTAAGAGACTGAGATGAATAAACAAGGTCAGTCTGGGCTGGGCCAAGTTGAATCAATGTAAAATAATTGTCAGTATTTTCTGTCAGCAACGCTGGTTTATCTTGGCTCAGGATTCTCGGTGCTATAGATTATAAAATGTTTTCAGTGGAACAGTTGGCAGACATTTTATTGATTTTTCTTTGTTTTGTGAATGCTGAAAAAATTTCCATTAAGTATACATGCCGTTCATGTGATGAAGCCAAATTGCTTTTTCAAACTTTTCTTTCTTCAAGTGTGCTAATGCGTTAATACATTAGCAATCTAATTTAATCAAGAGGACCTTTGTCTAGAATCAAGAGGCCATGGCGCACACCTCGATGCATCTCGAGCACTTACGGGCTAAGAAGAGTTAATTTTGTGTTTTCAAGGTGCAGTATGCACCCTGGCTGATTAATTTGCCCCTCTGAATTTGGTAATGTATTATCTCAGTTTTACAGAGGTAGAATTCGAGAGTGCAACTTTGCACAAAGCCATCTGTACCTGCCTGCTGCTGCATTCTTGAGGCACATGAAGCTGCTGGGCTGAGCAGTGGCAGAGTGAGAAGGAAGAGAAGAAAGAGAAGGAAAGAGAGGGAAGGCTGCAGCAACCAGGCAGGAGCAGCACTGCTGAGCTGCTGGATCCTGACACGAATTTCCTACACCACATCACCACATCCCTGCATTGCACCTATTAATAGAGTTAATTTGGAACTCAAGACTGCTCAGGCAGATAGAGCAGCTGGTAGGATTACACCTGGATCTGGCAGATGTTCTTTCTCAGCCTATATTCCTGCTATTTTAAGACTGGGTTTGCTTCCTCGTTAAAGAGGAGTTTTGAAAAAGGTGGAAGAACAAACAGAAGTGCCATAACGGTGATGAATGCTTACTTTAATGGCACAGAAGAGTCAAGTAGGAGTAAGAAATCCATTTAATGTTGTTTTTTATGTGACACACAAAAGGGGATGCTGGCAGATAACTCTAATTCCCTCCCTCTATGTTGATTTGATAACCAGCTTACACAGATCTGAAAGATGCTGTAAAACATTCTAAGGTTTGGTCAGTGATGCTACAGATTCAAAATACGCAGACATGCTCATGAGCTTAAATAAAAACCTTGTAGAGAAGTAGGAATATGTGTATTTTTAAGTACATAATCAACAAGGAAGTTTTACAATAAAAATCACAGTGATGATAAACACTTTTGCCTTCTATCCTAATCACTTGTATTAAAATAATAGCCTAATTAAAATGGAATTTGTTCTGGTTTGGGGGATGGGGACTAGGTAGATGGATAATGAGCTATGAACCCCTCCAACCCAGCTGCACACACATCCTGACACTGCCAACAAATGCAAGATATTTAAGCCCACAACACATTAGGGTAAGGAAAGAGAACGACACACTGATGGGGAGGAAACCCACCCTGCAGCTACCAAGGCCAGTGGCAGAGCAGTGAGCACAGGCACAGCTCTGTGTGACTCTGGTGCCAAACTCTGGCATGGTCACAGGCACTCACTGGTTGACTCATCCAGAAATAAGCTGTCTCACAGGGAGTCGATCAGCTCCTTTGTGTGGCTGAGAGGATCAGCATGCTACCTTGGTCCTCTGAACAACAGCATCCAAAATATTCTCCTCAAGTCCAGGCTTCTGCTGCAGGGTTATGCTGATCAAAATGTTTTCATAAACAGATAACAAGAATAATGGGAGGACAAGAATGGCCAGGCTAAAACATAGCTGACACTTGGAAGGAGAGAAGGCAATGGTCAATACCAATTGTAAGCCAGAGGTGAGATCTTTATCTTTATTATCTTTATCTTACAAAATTATTCACTGAGCTGTGCATTGTTGGTGGTGTTTAACTGTCCTTTTTATGCTAGAGTGAAAGAAATCAGGCAGCAAATGAAACGCTGCTTTCTGGAATGTTGTCCTGAAATCTTTACTGCCTGTAACTTTGTGTGTGCATGCCTGGCTCAGAAAGTTAGCGACCGCTCTCCACTGGCAGCAACGCTATTGCTGCTTCCATAAAACATCATGGAGTTAAATCAAGAATAAGTTCTTGAAGAAATAAACCCTTGAGATTGTTCTTTAAATGATTATTTTGTTTCCAGCCTTTTCCATCTGTTTGCTGTCCCTGCCTTCATCCTGGACTATGGCTATCCTGGTTAAGTAAAGGAGATGATGATGTGAAGAGTTAGTTGAAGTGATTTTTTAATCACACAGCCTGAAAACTAGGCTCCAGTTATGCATATGCAGATGTCAAACACCCTGAAGGGCATCAGGAACAAAGTTTATTAAGCAAGTGTCTTCTGCTAGTCTTCACAGGGCCCTTGCTCAGGACCCCTGCCTAGGTGTAACTCATGAGATATGCCTCAGCTGTCCCAAAAGCTGAAACACAAGAAAGAAAGAAGTATGTGCTGGAGATGAGCTTCCAAGAAGTTGAGTGAAATGCAGATTTGGGACAGCATCTGGGACTGAGAGGGGTGGCTGTGTTAGAAATGCGGTAATGCAGTAATTGGTGTGACTAACTGGTACAAAGATGTAAAGCCAAGGCAGACAACCAAAGACTCTGAAAGAAGAAAGAACAGCCATTGGATACTCTTGCTGAACAACTGCGAAGTCCTGGTGTGGTGTCTTACAGGAACTTAAAGAACCACTGCTGCCCAGAGGAAGCCAATTACAAAACTGGAAATCTCTCGTAACGCTGGAGTATCTTGAACAGAGAGATGAAACATTGCAACGACCGCAGAACAGGGAACAGCCCTATTTATGCAGGGTCCCAACACTAAAACTTCCTTTCTTTACTGAGATTTCTTCACATGAAGAAGTCAGATGCAGACTTGGCAGCAGATGCATTGTAGAAGAGCAACTCTGTGAAACTGGAGGCAAACCAAGCCACAGTTGGGTGCTTGCAACCATCTGTGGCTTTCTTTAAGCACAGGGAAGAAGTTGTTGGAGTCACCTGTGCCTCAGCAGGTGACCTTCCCAGCTGGCTGGTGTTGTCACAGGGAGTGCCTTCGAAACCTAAATTCTTGTTGGCAGGCTTCAAGCATCTGTGGCCAGCCAGGAGAGCCGTGAGAAGTTTTCTTCCATAGCATTGCAAGTGGCAATCAAAATCTCCGGCCTCTCCCGGTGGAGGTCAGCGGCATCTCCAGGCGTCCACAGGCGGAGGAGCTGGTGCACGGGTGGGAACTTGCTTTATGCTCTCCAACCAAAAGCCTTGGGAAATCCCAGCTGTTCGTGCAGCTCTGGCGATTGCAAGGAGCCACTCCTGAGGCTCAGCAGTTTATGGTGACCCACCTGGGTAGGTGCAGGCAAACGTGGCCAGGTGGGGAGCCCAGGAGTCGGAGCAAAGTTGAACTCTCAATCTCTCTCCCGAGACGCCTGACGAAGGCAGATGTGGGACTGCCAGAGATGTGTGAGTCATAGCAACCTCCGAAAGGGAAAAGGTGAGCTGAAGGGAGGGAGGATAGCGTGTTTATACCTTGGGATCAGAGGCGTGTTGGGATTAGTCTCTGCTCTGGTGCACTGCTAAAGGAGCTCTTTTTATTGGAGCACTTGGAGAGCCCTCTGGAGACAACGCAGTCTGCAGCATGGAGACTGTCTTTATTATTTGTCCATATCAATACGGCGGTATCTTCATCCAAAAGTTAAGAAGGAATAACTGTGCACTGTATTTTTAAAGGCAGGCCCCACCTCCAAAGCCATTAGATAGCTCTGAAAGCTTTAGAGCGTGTCCTGTGTCCTAAAAATTGTGTGCAATGTATAAAATAAATACTTTACTAGTAGAGTGCAGCTGGTATATAACACTGAATACTGGAAAAGCTCAACGTCCCCATGTGAGGGGAGACAGAAAACTAGGTAACATGCAGATTTCCAGAAAGAGAAGGAAATGTGTGTTTTGCCCACATGAACTGTGTTCAGCACAGTTATGTACAAATGGCTGGGATGAATGCAATGTGGAAGTTCAATGCCAAGCTCACACCAGATATACTAAAAACATTCCTACATACAGTAGGCATAGAAAATAAAAATAAGTCAATATACTACTCACTGGGAACAAATAACTGTTTTTTTCTTTTTTACCGAGAATGCATTAAGAAAAATAAGAGAAACAAGTGCTTTTTGAATCTTCACAGAAGAGCTGTTTCTTTCTAATTTCCTATCCCTTGCAAGGTGGTGTGCAGTCATCAGAACTGTTGTTTCTCTCATAGCTATGTTCAAGGTTTTAATCAACTTCAGGACAAGGGCGCTCTCAAAAGATCTTCCCAGGGGTTTTGATCACAGGCTAGAGATGTGTTTACAGAAATCTGCAAAGACCATGTCATGTTTTTAAAACTTCTGTTCACCACTTCCAGCTATTAATTTGCTGCATTTCCATTGCTGTATTTCTCTTTTCTCCACATTCAATAAGCAAGGCTGCCTTTGCCCAAATGATTTAATTTGAAAATGGTTGTGCTAATGTGTGTTAAAAGCTTGCAAACTGTCTGTTTACGGAGATTTCTTTGTGTCTATACCATGTCCTTTGGGCTTCCAGGTTTTTCTTAGTTCCTCCTTAGTGTCCTAACGTTTTATTGTGTTTGCAGTCATGATGCAGACAACAACTGCAGTTGTCAGGAGGGTTCAGAATATCAAACACACATTTCAAAACTATTCACAACTCACCTGCAGGAGCAGCTCTGCACTGGTGGTCTGTCATCAGGGCCGGGAGCAGGCGGGTTGCACCCTCCTCCCTGCTCTGGAGATTGGTCAGTGAAAGCTTCACAAGATGGGTCTTCTTCGTCTGACTGCCCCAGAAGTTCTGTTAAGATGAATCAAGATATGGTATCACACTTACTTAGTTTGAAAGCACCAACCAAGCCGCCAACTGTTTGCCTTGCACGTCCATAAGGGCAAGGGTGTCCTCTCCTGCGATGGATCAAACTGAATGGAAACCCATATGCTTCCACAGCTTTCACCCTTGGCTTTTCCCTTGAAAAGGAGGCCCAGTAGCCAATGACCAGCAACAAGAAATGGGTCCAAGAGTTTTTGAAAGACAGAGACTGAGTGTATATTGGCTGTAGGTAGCGAGGAGGAAATGCCTTCTCTAAATTGTCAACTACAGAAGGTGCAGCAAGCTGCCAAAGGCTGCTGCACACGAGCATTTCCCTGCTGCCATAGGGATCAAAGTCTTATCAATTGGACTAGTTCCCCAGAGGGGTATATATAACTCCTTCCTTTTAAAAAAAATACTTCCCTTAGCTTTGTTTTAAAATATTTTGGTTCACAATCAAGACCTGAAATCTTCAGTAGGTGAAACATGGGCATGCAATTCAAAAGTTCCAGTCTGAGCCCTTTGGTAAAGGAAATTGATTAAAAATATCTGAACCACTTAAAAATATAGAGGAAGAATTGCATATTCTAGGTGTGAGACTTAAAATAAATAAAAAAAAAATTTAATCTAACCACAGGCTAGCCAGGTTTGGATTAAGGAAAAAAAATCCTGTTACAGATAAAGACTTTAAAAGATTTTTCTCAAAATCGTAAGACCCTTTTGCATTTTTTCTTCTTCTAATCCTGTTCTTCTCCCCTTGTTCTCCGCCTTCTTGGATCCTGCATAAGCTAATCTGCATGATACCCACGGTGGCACTGTGGGCAGTGGGGAGGATGTAACACCCTGGCAAGGGCTGCCACGCTGTTGGTTTACATTTTGTCTGGAGACCCAGAACGCTCGCTGGCTTGGGAGGGCAAATCTCGTAAGCGCTTCTGAACCTCCGAGTCCTAAAATTCCAGTGCCGTAGGATTGCTGTGGACTATTCCTACTCTTCATGCCACCTAAATATTACTGGCATCTGTGGTGCGAGGGAGGGTGAAGTGCGGCAAGGTTTGGCTTTCCCAGGTACCTGATTTTGTCTGTCTGTGCTGCTGCTTCCCACAGGTGGAGCAATGTGGGAATAGTTGAAAATGGCCAGCTTGGTTGAAGGCAGCACACCTCGAGCAAGCACACCACACTGCAATAAATAAAGGTGCTAAACCAGCACTGGTGCAATTTCTCCTCCACCTTGAATAAAAAAGTCCAAAGAGGAATAAAAGCAGAGGAGAAAATAGGTGTACGGGCAATGTTTTATATCTCAGAAACTCAAGTCCAGGGCAAGTAAGGGAGGTGTCTCTGAAGATCTCTTCTTGGAGCCTTGCAGAGTGAGAAGCCAAGAGAAGGAGAGGAATAATATTGAGAACTTAAAAAGATTCAGGAGAAGCTGCTTTTCATATACATGAAGAACTCTGGGAAAGGGCTTAAACAAAATTCCTGTTGATGGGGAAGAAAAATAATTAGGCAAAATCCACTGCAGGACTTGTGGCACAAACTTTGACAGCCTCTGCTTGGGAACACAGCTCTCACTGCTGTGCTCCCACCTGGAACTGAGTCTTTGGTCCTGAAGACTTCGCCTTATTTTGTTAAGAAACAGAATGTTAAACCTTTTAATTTGCAAAATGTAAAAGCTCAGATGTACAGTGTGAGTCAAGCAGCTGTAATTAATTTTTCTTTTCTCTTTTTTTCTTTTTCCAGTAACATCTAAGGCCTACATAACTTGCCCTAAAGTTACAAACTTTTACCAATATACAATGTCCATGATTTCTCCTGAGCCATCACTCCTGAGGCTGACCCAGCTCCAAGGAGTGGGGACATTTCAGAACAGAAAACCCTGAGAGATGCTGAAAGAGGAGTGTGTATTGAGAAAAGAAACAAATTAGAATTGGGTCAACTTTGTCTTGATCTCTTTCCATCACACTACTGATTTGTGTTTTCTTGTCCCTGCTGAGAATCAGAACTGAGTAAATCCCAGTCCTCGCACCGGGCACTTCAGTGTAACTCATGCACGTGCTCCAGGTGGTACCCAGTAGCTTTTTAATGTGGAGTGGGCTACAATTTGGATGTATAGAGTCATTGTGTGCCACATTTCTAATAGAGGAATGCTATGAGCAATAATTTTAGCATGGCCAGTGACTCTGATATTTTGTGCTGTGGATGTAGCACAGCTACACTTTGTTAAATAATGCCACTGGATCCATGGGAACCTCATGGAAAACAGAGCAGTCTGTCATCTGCAAGCACAAACCTGGGAGAAGAGCAGGGTTCTGACCCACAGGAGTGCAAATAGATTTCTCTGCACTTTCATATCTAAAATAAGTATCTGAAACTGACCTCAAGTTATGAGCACTGAACCTATTCTGGTCTGGAAATACAGCTGCAGTGTGGAGCATTTGATGGGATCAGATGCCAGGAGTGGTTCAAAGCCACAAAACCACCAGATAGGAGCTACAGAGTAAAGAAATAAATATTTTTGTTGTGGCACATGGACTCTGTTCCCTGAAAGAAGTGCTAAAGCAGGAAAAACAGATGCGCAAGGAACACTTTAAACAACACAGCCCTTCCCAAACTGGCGGCAACATATCCCACTTTTCATTAGAAAGGGAAGGATTTTGGCAACAATGCCACACAGCTGGGAGAGGGTAGTGGTCCTCACATCGAGATGAGGGCTCTGGCTAGGGTTTGGTGCTTAATAGAGACCTGACATTGTGGTATCACAAGTTTCACCTAAGGTTTTGTATTCAGGCAATCTGGGATATTGCTTTGGCTTATTGCACAATAAACTCGTGCTGTTTTAAATTCTAACCTACTATTTGCTTAACATGTTAAGATCTAGGGATTTCAATATGAATTTGAATTTTAAAAATTTGAGAGTTGGTATTGTGCTAATGTTGTGGTTTCATCATTAAAGTACTTTATCAGATGCAATAATATGAAGCTTTTGTACTAAAAATCTTTTAAAAAATCCCATCTGTCGTGATCAATATTGGGATAATATTGTGTACACCCAACCACACAATGACACAAATGCACATTCTGCATTTCCAAAATTTGGTGGTAATTGCTATTGCTACATCTAACGCCTGTCTGAAAGAGCCAAATATCTTTCTTTACAAGTCCACTGAAAATTTTCCTAAGCTTTAATGAGCAGGATGCTCTCTGGGCAATGCATGCAGGTGATGAGATATCACGCCTTCCCTGCTCATACATCTGTCATTATTTAACCATATCTACTCTCTTTTGAATCTGCGTCTGCAAATCGGAAGTTGTTTCCATTCTCCAGGATCCTCCACTGGACTTTCAGGGATAAAAATGCATTTCAAAACGTGCAAATCCGTGGTAAAACGAAAATCTCCTTTTAATATTGTTTGCAAAATTGACAAGTCTACTTAACAGAAGCCATTAAATTATTTACAAAGTAGCAGCTGCTCTTGTAGCAGCCTTTTTTGGGCGTGAAAAATAAACTAGTTGATAAGGGAGAGATAAGCCATTTGACTTCCTCCTTGTGTGCCTGGCATGGTATGCAGAGCCAATTCTGTACAATCTGATGTTTACAGAGCAATCCTCGTGTACGACCTCCTTAGGCAACAGGGACACAAGAAGCCTTTAAAACGCTGAAGCAAGCATTTAATCAGAACTCTTCATGCTGATCTCTGAAAAATTCAATAAGTTCAAAAAATGTAACTCCTTCTAAAGATAAAATATCATTTTTTTGCTTCAGGAATTGCAAATATACCCCAATGAACTCCCAGTGAACCACACAGACTCCAGCCACATTGCTGTTTCACTAAAAAAAAAAAGGTAAATAGTAGCTTTTTTCCGAGAAAAACAAATCAAGGGTCTGAAGAAATTCAAATAGTTAATTCAAGTGAGTGCTGTTAAACAGTAGAGTTTACTAACAATCACACTTCTTTCTCTTAGGTATTTAAACAAATTAATTTTTATACTTGAATAGCTAATTCTATGTAAATAAGTTCATATCTCCTCTTATTATGCAATAACTTTTTTTTTTTTCCATTTAAGTGTTTCTTTTTACCTGTTGAAAGCAAGCTCTTGTGATTTTATGAGGTTTTGGGGATTTTTTAAAGGCAAATAACTGCTGCAGAAGGCATGAGATCGAGCATGATTTCACACATTATCAAATTGTGATAATTCTATCCCAGGTTTTCTCAAACTACTTGAAGCTATTTCTAAAACCACTGCATAAAATTCTTCTGGTATCAAAATCAGTGGGAACTTCCACTGCTGATTTGAGTGTGGTCAGCTCTTTTTTTCTGGCTACAATTGTTCTCCTGAAAACCTCTTTCTAAATAAACATATTCCAATAAAATTGTTTCGTTTCAACAAATTCCTGCAGGGAAACCACAGAGCTTTGTTTGTGAGTGTGGAAAAATGTAACTCTAAACTTCTTTGCTTCTTCTTGGCTAGTTTTTACATGGATTATCATTTTTAGGTTATTCTTGTGTTGTTTTGTTAACTCCCAAGGCTGACATGTTTGCATTTGACAAATACAAATTGTCGAAATATTGGTTTTATAGTACTTTTAAAACTCATTGAGAACAGCTGTTACTGTTTAGAGAGCTGGATAAGATTAATTCTGAAATTAAATCTGAATATCTCCCAGTTCTGTAGTAATTTAACAATCTGATGCCTGAGAAGATAAGGCATCACTACTAGTAGAATCAATCCTTGATAGTAGCATAACATGTCATTATTTCACTAGTTGGATACTAGGGGTATTAGCAGCAGCAAAACTGTTTTAGTGGGTGTGCAAGGAAATTTAAGAATTAATATAAAAGTTATGAGATAAAACTAAAGAAGTAGCTAACATTTATAAACAATTGCTTTTATTTTTGTAGCATAGGAGTTATACTCCACTGAGTAGTCTTCTGCACCTTGCTGTGAGACCTGGCTTTAAAACTTTCTGCAAATGGAAATGCTGAGTCTTTACTAGCTTTGGCTGAGATTTCAATCTCTACTACTCATTTGCTCTGCTAGAATCATACACAAAATTAAGCTAACCACTATATAGCCTGAATAGTTAATTTTATATCTCCCTGGAGCCTAAGTAATCAGGTTCCTTAGGAACTACCCCAGCAGTGCCAATATTAATTAATTAAAAGAAAAGAAAAGAAAAGAAAAGAAAAGAAAAGAAAAGAAAAGAAAAGAAAAGAAAAGAAAAGAAAAGAAAAGAAGAAGGTGTGTCTTACAGGGTGATCCAGATGTGGTAGTACCAAGATGTGATGAGTCTCCAGCTGAAAGAGACAGAATAACCAAGGATTTGCTTCAATTCCAGGCCATCTCACTTCAAAGGCTTGACTGGTGTCTCAGCATAGAGATGCTGCACCTCTAGATGTTATCGGGTTTCCCAGCCCGTGTGAAGTTTGCCGGGCAATCCTGGCAGTGGGTGAGCGGTTCTCCTCTCCCTGTGGATGCCTGTGAACCAGCTGGAGTGCCAGGATGAGCAACCTACAGCTGCTACTGCTCAGCAATTACAGAAGGCACAGGAGGGAAGACAGTCCTGGCGACTAGGCAATGTCTTTGTTTGGTTAAGTGATGCTTTAGGCACGGTCTTTATCTTTCTTTTTTGTTTTTTTCTTTTTTTTTTTCATTTTAGGTGACTCTCTAGAAATAGCTGTTCTAAAACAAAGCTGTGGAAAAGCTGCTGGCGAGCAGAGACATTCCCATTGTTTGGGGCGAAGGCTGCAGCAGTGGAAATGTGGGCGCGTGCTCCCGAGCATCCCAGCGAAAGCATTCAGGGAAGATCTCATTATTCATAAGTGATGCTCCAGAGGCTCCACATAGGCAAAAGTGCCTCTGGCATTGCAAGCCCCAACCCACAACGGGCAAAGCCGGCACTGCCGAACCTGTGTGTTCCTTCAGCTGCTCTCCGTGACGCCTGTGCATGGGGCACACCCTCTGCTTGGCACTTCCAGCTCAAGGACCCAGCTCCTCCACTCCTGGCTTCTGCCCTTCAGGCATCCAGAGCAGGGAGAAGTGCCGGCCAGACCGGAGGCAGGTAGGCTCCAGGGAGAAGAAAACCATTTCAAGGGGTTAATTGAAAAAGAAATGCATCTGCATTTCTGGGAGCCTGCAAATGAATGCTGCCAGCTGGAAGCTGGCCAAACTGATAAAGCAGAAAAGAAATTGAGGGTTAAATGTTTTGGATGCTGAAGGCTTGGAGTTCAAAGAGGAGCTCAAGGAAACTCCCAGCCACCAAGTCCATACAAAGAGGCTCTAGGCAAACACAAGCCTTCTGCAGGACAGCTTTATCCCAAACAGTTTCCAAAAGGCAGTGGTTCAAAAGAATGGTTAAGGGATATCTTTTAGCATCTGGGAGCTCTTTCACAAGGAAAGATGATGCCCACAGGTGAGCTATGGCTGAGGGGCAAGAGGAGCTGCTTTCCACAGGGAAGAGGATGAGGAGTGCATCTGCCCGCGTTGGGTTGGAAGAACAATATGTAGCTGTGGATGTATTTTTATTGCTTGGTAGAAAAGGCAGAAGGGAGCTGGTCCTCCAGGCCAGGAGATGAGGGCACGGCTGGAGGTCACTCTGCCTTCCCAGGAGCACCAACTCCTGTCCACATCAGGAGTGGAGTGCTGATGGCAATCCATTTTCCACCAGGCATATAAAGACTGAAGGACTGAAACTAGAAATCCTTGCCTAAATCCCAGGGAGAAAACACCTTCCAAAAAAATCCGTTTTAGGTCTGAATGAACTGCTCTTTTGTATGTAGTGGATTGGGAGCAGGAAAGCCATCTTCTTCCACTGGATCAGGAAGCTGGACTCAAAACAGAGGATGGGACAACTGGTGGTGTGTTTTTCTGATAGAACACTCTCTGTGCCAGCCCCTTCTCTCATGGTTTGGTGACAAAGACCCTGCGTTTCCCATATTTTCCCTCCTCTGTACAACCAGACACCTTGGTCCTCAGAAAGCCTTTTTTTTAAAATCATCTTCTAGTGCAGGAATTGTATTTATTGATGGGAAGGTAGTATCCACACTTTTTGAGCAGGTGCATAACTATGCCATAGCACTGGAGCAAGGCTAGAGTTCAAGAGTTAGGTAATTGTATCTCTCTCAAAAAGGAATTGCCTCAGACCAGTTAATTTGTCAAGATAACGAATTGCAGCAATTCTCCTCATTTGGAGCTGGGCCACTAACACTGATCTGAACTGTATTTAAACTCTTGATGACAGAGACTGAAAAAGATATTGCAATACTGGAGGTACAGGTTCCTAAAGAAAAACTGCATGTACAGCTGGAGTTGAGAGGCAGCAAGGGCATGCGAGTACACATCCTGCATATCCCTTAGATATGAAGAAATTCCCTGGGGCACCGACTCTGGTGCCTGGGCAGGCAGAGTTCATCTTGAATCTTCGGGAGTGATTGAGGTCCAAAAAGGATAATGTAGTACCCATCAAGTCTCAGTTTCTGCAATGTGAGATAACACGAGGAGAATTTTTACCTCTCCCCTTCCAAACAAAGAAACATACCCCAAAAATACTGATTTGAAGTTACTGAAAGCTTTCTGGTAGCAGCAATAAAAACCCCTCTGAGGGCCTGATGCAGGGATTCCCATGGCATTGTGCTCTGTCATGTATGTCAAGTATGGTCACTGCCATATTTTTCTGTGCCACAGAAGGCATGAACAAGTTTGGAGGAGAAGAAAAGCAGAAGAAAGCTTCAGTGAGAATGCAGGCTTAGGCCAATGACTGTCCCATTTCTGATGAAAGTTGAGTAGACAGCATCAGGTAAAATGAAATACTGTATGTTCTTGTGCCAGACCTTCTCCTCTGGCTGCCAGGCATTCCTTCCCCCATAAGAGAGACGTGGACCAGAATAAATCCTGTACATTGACTCAGGGGAAGTGAAAAGAATCTCTGACTCTGCCTTGGACTGGCACACCCTCTCCAAGAAAACAATGGATTGAAAACAAAATTGGTTGTTAACTCTGTGTCTTTGTCAGTGCCTTAAAAAGCATCAACATGAGAAATTAGACAGATAATTTCAGAATATTTCTGCTCAATGGCCTACTTAGGAATGAAATTACTTTCTTATGTTATTCAGAATAATCATTCTCTACCTGTAAGTGCACTTAATTTAGAAAAGCAAAGTGGCTTTTATTTTGGAATAAGTGCATCCACAGGCAGAGTTCTTTCCAAATAGTTAATCTGGTCATTGCCACATGTAAACAATTAATGTAAACATAAATTGATGAGGATGGTAAAGAACTCATGAAGGTATGGCCTGGGACTCCTTACTCAATTTGCAAGTACTTACTTAGACCTATCTTCCTCAGGGCTATTATGGTGATCAACAGACCTTACAGAGAGCTAGGTTCAATTTAAACAACATAGTCATATGTTTGAAAAAGAAATGAGCTTTTGGAAACTGCTGTCCCCCCAAGTTCCAAGTCTACATTACTTCAGTTGATCCTCACTTTTAAATATCTGTCAAGTGGTAATCTAGGACTTAGTAGATCTCAGATTTGCTGATTGCCCACAGGGCTGGGTCTAAGGCTGGTAGGGGGTGGAGGTGAAGTGCGTGCAGCCTTTTCTAGAGCAGGCAGGTGGCTGGTAAAGGGTGACTTTATATTGCCTGCAGCTGCTTTCTTGGCTTTGGCTAAAGCAGACCTGTCTTGCTGTGCACAGATTGCAAAGAGAGGCTTAAAAGCTAAGGTAGAAAATTGTGGAAAGAACAGATCTTTGCAAGGTAGGTTTTCATGTTATGCATTGTGTTGGGTGCTTGTTTGTTTTTCTTCCCAAGACTTTTCTGCTGTTGGAGTGCTCCTGGGAGGGAAAGGGCCACTTCAGACTGGAAATCTGGGCTGAGGCTGCTCTGACTGCGTTTGCCATGGCTTAGTGCGTGTGTCCACACAGGGTGGCAGCAGCAAGAGCTATGTGGGAGATGCAAAGTGACCTAGATCAGCATTCCTAATTCCGGCAGCCGTGCTGCTCGTCCTGTGCAAGAGTGATGTGAACCAAATACCAGTCACGTTAGAGACTGACCTTGTTTTCTTGGAGAAACCTGTGTAAAAATGGATATAACAACACTCTTGACACTTACCTCACAGGATGTTGTGAAGCTTAATTAAATGTGTGCAAAAGCATTTTGAGATCCTTAGATGAAAGAAGTTTTTATAAATGCAAATTATAATAATTACCACTAGTAACCACCATCAACTACTGAAACAATTAATTCAGGTTGCCACAGGCCATCACAACAACGTGTGCAAAGAGGAATCAGCCATTTAATGACATATATGTTGCGTGAGAACTCAAAGCCTTAAAAATACTGTAAACAAAGAGGAAAAAACCAGACACTCAGGCCTTGCCTCTGAGGGTGCCACTGGTGGAAGTTTCCTCGATTGTTTCCATCACCTCCGTGTTTGCATTGTGATTTGTACCCCAAAAGAGCCCACCTTAAAGATTGCATCACTGGGATCATTTTATGTCCCTATGATTTTCGTATTTAACATGGCAAGAAAACTGAAAATGACTGCAAACACCTCGGCTCGCAAAAATTTGGAAATACACGAATATAACTCTGTTTTTGGNATCCCCAGCCCAGCCCACTTACAGCATCACAGAATAGGCTTTGGCTACAGGGCATTATCCAGCTGACTTTGCAAGGGTGAAAACAAAAGCCAAGCAATCAAGATGTGTCTGGCCAAATACTTAAAGGCCCAGTGCACACATTTAGTTGACAACTGACTGAAATCCGAACCATTTTGTTCTGCCTTTCTTGTTGCTTCAAAACTGATTTGGGCTTAAATAGCTAAAACCTACAGGTGTTTAAATGCTCTCCCTTGTCAGCAGAACAGCCTCATCAGATATGGTCTGAGGATGCAGTCAGACTGGAAGAGATATCCAAAGACCCCACAGGTGAATCCCAAAGAGCAGGCTAGCCCACCTGTGGCCCTCAGGCTTATTTTGCTTGCCTTTAAAGATGAAAATTCAGAGAAGTAGTAGTTATTAAGCACCCAACTTACCAAAGCAATTAGGCTAAATGCACTGCAGCTAGAAATTCAGGCAATGCACTGAATTTAATTTGAGAATTCATGGTTGTAAAACTGAAACCTTTAACATTTAACCTAGCAGCAAATTAAATCAGCTTCCTGACCAAGTGAAAAATTCTGTGCTACTGAAGTTTGAAAAGTGTGAAGCACACGCCTTTTAAAAGGAGGGTTTTTCTTTTTCTTTTAATGAAGAAAAACTTGGGACCAGTTAGTTGCCTAACGCAAATAATGAAAAAAATGGGAATACTACCTGTAAATAAAGCCCAAATTATAAAACAGCATTGCTTTCTAACCTCTGCCAGACTAATGTGTTTGTAGTCAGTGGGTTTCACAGACAAAAAAAATGTTAGGCATGCTGGAAGGTTGTACGGACTAAACTTACTCTGATATCAATGAGCTTAACGTGTAGCAAAACTGAAAATTCTTACATGTTTTTTTCAGTCACTTTAAATATACTGACTTTAGGATACTAAGTTGGTAATGTCTCTGCTAAGTTTTCATAAAATGAGGGCCAAGTTTTCACGGGGTCTGTGCGTGTCTCTCTGCACAGAAAATGAGCAACACTGATGCAATGCATAGAAAACATGCTGCACAGCTGGTACCAACATGTTGTTTCAAACCTACAAACCCTCAAACTTTATGGTGATGTGTATATATACAAACTCTGTGCTTGCACACACACATACACACATACATACACACACAGAGGATATGTGTAAGGGTATCCCGGAATCTGGAATCACAGAATATCCTGTTGCTGAGCTCTCTTAATGACACTTACACAGCGCTCTGCTCAATATCTCTTGGCTAAATCCTACAATACAAGACAAAACTTGGATGCATTTTCTAAATGCACCTCAAGGCACTAGGACATAAAAGAAGTTGGGGTATGAGCACGCCTTGTTTTACCCATCTCCAGAGTGCTCTGACCGACATTTTACAATTTACCAGAAAGGTGTGGCTGAAAAGGCACTGAAGCAGATACAGGGGCAGGTCCTCCCTGATATTTGCATCCTGTCACTCACCTGCTGCAGTGCTTTGCTGCACAGACTTGCTGATAACCACCAGCGCGTTCTGTGGTTTGGGTGCCCAAAGGCTTTAGAAGCTGATGTGACCCTGTTGGCACCAAAAACCCTGACTGGTGGGTTGATACTCTCCTTCCCACCCTTTCCCACTAGAAGAGACTGATTTAGAGGGAAAACAGCTTTGGAAAGGGGACACACTACACTTCATGTGCCCTGTTGAAGGGGAAATGCAACCTTGTAGGAATTTTGGGGTTTTCATTCCCAGGCTGTTCCTTCCACTCCCTGGGAAGATCTTCACCTGACTGACATCCCTCAATTACAGAGTGGCATGAAAACCAGAGTGTTTTTTCTTTTGAAAACCTCACAGAGGCAGTTTACACTATACACTGCCGCCTGCAAACACCAATACTTTCTCCCTGCCTATTTAAATAAACTGTGTCAGCAGGAACAGTGGCTGTGGACACTGCTTGGGAAGCTCAAAGCCCTGGAGGGAGCTGTGGGCAGTTCCTGGCGTTGCTTTTGCTTCTGAAGGTAACCAAGAGGAAAGTCCATGGGAAGCAATGCAAAAAAACTGACGCCTTGATGCCAGGGAAAAAAGTCACCCTGGTTCCTGCTGCTGTCTCCTCACCACCCCATTTCATTTCCTTTCTCACTCCTCATTGAAGTAGACAACAGGAGTTTGGAGATTAGCTTCTGTCTCAAACAGATGCTCACCTCTTTGGAAAAAAAATTAATTTTAAGAGAAGGTAATTAACCTACATTGCATTCTCTGATATCTGTTAAATTCAGCATTGCTTGTCAGCCACTCCTTTCATCACTTAAAGTGCATTTTGTATCCATGGAAAGCAATTAGTGTTCAATGGGAAAAATCTGCCCTTACAAAGGCATCTTTCCACTTTCCTGTACTGCCACAGTGATCCTTTTCCTTCCTTACGTGCCACCACCAGTCCTTCTCGCACAGATGTGCATCACCCAGAGATGTTCTCTTCTACCTGGCTATTCCTGTGCCCTTTTAGCCTTCCTTACAGCCTGACTCTACTCCCTCTGCCTCTTCTCTGACTTCAGGTGGAAACCCTTCCTCATATTTTCTGGCACATTTTTGGACTGGTTTAGGCTGCAGTTGGGAACTCAGCCCATCACAGGGAGGATCCTGGCACCAAGATCCTTTCTGATCTCTGAAGAGTTGCTTGAAGCAACACTCTCTCTGTATGAACAGTGCTCAGCATAAAGCAGGCTTATAGCTCTCTGCTGATTTTGGGTCTATTTGACTAATGATTTTGCTTCAAAACCAGCAAAATTACCTTTGGGCTCACCTAAACCAACTGAGGCAGAGTGCCATGTGAGCAGCTTGTGCCTGGCCCTTGAGCCTCTTCTTATGCCTCCCCTGGGACCCCAAAGGAGCAAGGGTACAAGCAGCCACAGTGGCTAGTGCTGGGGTTTTTAAAACTGCTTGCCTAGCTGGCTTTTCATCTGCTCCCTTTGTACCACAAACAAGAAGAAGAACCTGATCTGAAACCACATGTGAAAATAAGGAGCTCTTCAATTTGTATTTCTGAAGTCAGAATAGATGTGTTATACAGCAGGGACTTTCAAGCCCCCCAAGAGCACTGAAACAAAGATTTAATATTTAAAATCTATTTAAAATAATACAAAGCAAAAGAGAGTTAGGATGCCAGTAAACTAGAGCAGAGGAGGCAGCTTTCTAGGCAAGCTGAGTGGCATAAGCAGTGGGACAACATCATCGTGGCAACTCTTAATATGAAAATGGTCAAGGATTACTTCACAGCCTTGCAATAGCAGATGGCTGGAGCCATTTAATCAGGCATCTTTTCTATTCCTAAAGCCTATAATTATCTGTTATAAGGACAACATCAAATTGGCACATGAGATTTTTCATTTCTCCTCCCCAAATTGAGGGGGGGCATGGCTACAAATTTTGGAAGGCTTTGATCTCATGAAGAGACCTGCAACTGACCATCTTGGGGGATTGTAGCAGAGATGGTACCTGAGGATTCTTGTCCTGGCTAGGATTTCCCTGGGCTGTGCAGTGCATGCTCAGGACTAACCACTCCTGTGCCATGGAGTTACTAGAAATCTGGAAGGAGGTAAAAGAAAAGCCAGCTTGCTCAGATGCTTATCACGGCAGCATCGTGCTACTTGAGATTTAATCTATCAGTATAAAGAAAAACAACACCAAATTGAAGCGATGCTCAGAACCTGTTCTCTTTCAAAGCAGAAAAGGTGAGGGAAAAGCTGAATCCCAACGATCTTCTGGCACAACAGATTCTCTGGTCCTGGTGAAGGTGAAGCTGATTTAACTATTACGTTGATCTGATCAAAATTTGATTTAAATTAATGGTGAAAACATTTGCAGTTCCAAACATAAGGGTAAAAAAAATCTATCCTACAAGTACTTGAGGTATTCTGAATACTGCTACTGGAGAATCTTTTATAAATTAATTTTCTTCTAAAAATACTTTTCCCCCCGAAACCCTGATTTTTATTTTAAAACTTTTAAAACTCCCATGCAACCAAAACCTGTTTGCTACATTTTGGGAAGTGCCTGAAACTTTGCTTAAAAACAATCACAACTTCTTAATATATGTCATGTATTTGACTATTTCTTCATCACACATGCCACTGATACACCAAAAAAAGGCAGTACTTCTGGCACAAAAAGTTGCTTTAAAACTGGTTTTTAAGTTTTTTATTATTTTCTTTGGAATGAGTGGAACTTTGAGTTGTAATTTCTAATACAGTATTTTAAACAACTTGTGAAGGACCTGTTTATAAGCACCAATATTGTCAGGCTTCAACTCAAACAGGCAATTTAACATTTGCACTGGGCAAAGTAGTTTACCTCCTGCTGACTGCAAATTATTGATAATATTGACTGTTTCCTTTGCCCCAAAATAGGATGAGATCAGTGTGTGCAGAAACTCTTCTCCTGGTTTTGTAAATATTACCCTTCTTGGACAACTGCGGCACCGGGAACCTGAGACACGCTGAATGAAATGCAAACAGACTTATCTGTTAGTAAATAATTTCAATTAAGTGATGGAAAAACACCCGGAAACAAAATGTTTATTGCTTTCTTCAGCCTTTCCTTCCCTTCAGTTTCACACTGTATTTTGCCGAGTGGACAATGAGAAGTTTAGGATGGGGGTGGTATCCCTGCACACCCCAGCGCAGCCTTTGTGTACCATGGTTGTTGTCACACTGACACCTAATGGCAAACATGAACGAGAGGATTACAGCTGATTTCCCAGGGGTGTGCTTTCACCCTATGTGGCAAAAATTACAGAAAATAAGACATCTTAGGAAATGGACTTCACCTGGCTGCGTGGTCAGCCTGTGGGAGGTGATAGCGAGGGGCTCTGGCATGGGATGGTGCTGAAAGGATGGGCAGCCTGTCACAGAGAGCTCATGCAATCCCCAAAGGAAAGCAAAACCATCCAAGCCTAAATTGAGCAGGCCAGAGTCATCCAGAGGGTTGGTGATGGTTGTAAAGGTCTAATTGCATCCAGTTCTTTACCTGCTGTCTTGCTTCTAATCCCAACGAGTGGACAGCAAAACTCTCAAACACACATGGGAATAGGTTGGGGCAGTGCAGTTGATAATAATATATGAAAAAAAGGCACTGCCTAATGCCTGTGCTTCCTTCAAGACTTTTTGAGGAAACCAGGAATTTTCTCGGAATGTTTTACTGTTTATTACAGCGATCAGTGTGGTGCTAACTCCTCCCTTACATACCTGAGGCGATGGCAGCACAGTGAACAGGGTGATCTGGGCTCACACTGCAGCAGAGGGTGCCCACACAGGCTCTATATTTGCCTTCATGAACTAAACATTTTGCCCTTTGGTGGCTAAAAGCAAGGGCCTAAGGTAAGCACTTTGTAGCTGTTTTCTTTGGCCACAGTGCATCCTACGCGGTAAAATAAATAACTAATTGTAGCCATCATCTTCCATCTGGTTGATACAAGTTTGTATTATTTAAGCAGAGGTGTGGTGAAATTTAGCAGTGAACTTCAAACATGGTTTAGGACTGGGTTCCAAATCCTTCAGTCAGAGTGTGAGCTCATGTAAGGCTCCTGATGGTTCACCAGCATCGACCAAATGATGTACAATCACATTCTGGGATTATTCTGCAAGGTCTCTGGAATGGCCCCAGAATCTGCTCTTCATCTGGTGCACTTCAGGTGTATTTGGAGGTCTCCAGGGGGGATTTTAGCAGCAAGAACATTAGCAAGAAGAAGGACTAAATTCAGCAGAGGTAAATGAGTAGTTATAGTAAGATGCAGCAGAGGTTTCATCAAGCAAAAAATATACGCTAGCAGTTGCTGTGAAAGAGTGTTAAATTTTTGAAAAAAAAAATAGAGAAGCCATGCTTAGGTTTTTAACACAAATCTACAGGAAAGAATATTGATTTCCACGTTCACGTACAGGGAAAATTTTTAAACTATCAGTTAAGTGGTTAATCCATGGAATCCAATTTATGTGAGAAACCTACCCTAACCTTTTACTGATGTTGTGGTGTCCCTGGGCTGGGAGGGCAGGAGGCAGAAATCAAGTGGCTGTTGCAGCTTTGATTATCATAAAGATGAAAAGGTGGGACACTGGCACACTGGAACACTGGTGTGACTGCAGTAAGTGACTAATTAAAGTGAACACCATACATGCTTATAAGCTATCATTAATGATATCTTTTCATCATATTAAAATATTTTGCTATTTCATAATATCAACATAGCAGAGATAACCAACTGCCTCACAGTCTGTTTTTAAGACTGAATTTACAGTTTGAAATCTAGTACGATTCAGGACTTCTGGTATCTTGAATGCTGTGAAAAATATTACTGAAAGGCAGGTATTACTCGTGAATGAGTTGGGGAGTTGCAGAAGTTTCATGGCACTGAGATTTAACGTAAAAAGAAGTCTCAGGGCAGAATAACTGACAGGTTATTTAGGGAAAAGATATTTGAAATAGCTGAAATTAAATACAGAGTGTATGTTGAGGAAAGAAAAAAGTCATTTATTCTGGATGTACTTACTGCCTTGTGCTAGGCACTGCAGATCACTTTTTCACCAGTGGTTTTTCTTAAACAACTCCCTTCTTTTCATCTTCTGGCCAAGTTTGACACTTTAGAAAGTGCATGACTGAGAAGAGCAATGGATGCAAAGCTCACCCTCAGGCCCTGCTGAGCTCTGCCCTATGGCTCTCACCAGCCGTGTCCTGATTAGAATGTCCCAGTCCTGAGATGGGATTTTAACAGGGAACTTAGTTTTGTTAGGCTGGAAGCACTCAACAAGGACTAACATCAGGTTACCAAACACCCTCACTCTTGTTGTGGGAATTTTTCAGGGGTGAACTGTCAAGCAGTCTCTTGTGTAGGAGTCTTTGGAGCAAAACAGCCTCAACCTCTGATTTTGCCATCGGCAATTCCACAGTATTCCCACATAAGGACCTGTGGTGTGCCTGGGGAGTGCAGTGAAAGAGGAGGAAATAAATAAATGGTCCTTCAATGTTCTTGTTTGTTTGTTTGATCTGACACTAGACGTGTAAGGGATTCTCATATTTACAAGAGTTGCTCCTCATGAGCACAGGGATCTTCAGCTTTCTCCCGATGTTGACTCTGCTCTGCCTGATCACTACCTCTAAAACTCACCTGCACAGGGAATACTTGGAGATAATTCTTTGGTAGGTCATTCTAAAAAGCCTTAACGTTGAGAGACTACAACCCAACATTAAATTTCCACCTCGCATCGGCCCACCATTGCACCTCTTTTCCAATTCCTCTGCTGTCATGCAACTGATGTGATGAATTACAGCCTGTCACATCACGTTACGTTACGCAGAGCAAACAGGACAAAACACATACCAACTGCCATGCAAATATGTGTTTGCCAACGCTTTTCAGTGCGCAGAAATGCAACCCGCGAGTTCCCGATCGGAAAGCGAGAGGCTGAGGGACGGCTCCAGGGTGTGTGAGACAAACATGCCCCTGACGCACCGTGAGCACACAGATCCACAGCTCCCAGCCAGCTGCAGCAGTTATGAAAGCACCTCCTGCTGTGACTACTTCTTGTTCTTTCAGAAAAAAAAAAAAAGCAGCTGTAGCTTCTGTGATGTCATGAAGCAAAATACAAATACTTAATAATTCCTCTGGCTTGTGTTCAGATTTGGAGCTATTTTTATGACTGGCCAGATTTTGGCTCTGTATGTGTAAACGTAACACCCACTTATGTACACGCACACGTGCATACTGTGAGATGTGTGAATATATATTACATATATATTATGTGGCTTTTAACTGCAGTCTTTTAGACCACATGTGGGCCTTTTGAAGCTAATGGGAGATTTACCAGGGGCTTTTTCACAGAGCTGTAGGCAAGAGTGGAATCCAGAACATATGAATATCATACTATAATGATATAGTGTAAATCATCTAGTTTGACCTACAGTGAATTAGAGGCTATTAAATTTCATCCAGGTATCCTACACCAAGCCAGAAAAACATGTGTTTGACTAATGCATAAATTATATTTGGCTAAGACCTATTTCCCAGAAAGGTATTCATTCAGTCTTCATGCAAAGACGCTTTCCATGCATCAATTTCTTTGATAGTTTGTTTCAACAGTTATTTTAACTATGTGTGCTTTCTATTTAAATTTACTACAGTCTATGGACTGAAGTCAGTGATGAGAAGCCAAATTCCTACTTAAATTCCCAGCTACAATGTCAACAGCTTAAGTACTGACTTGCTTCACTTCAATGCCATGCCATGGGCATCCCTTCAAGATCTTTTATGCTGAACTATTCTTTATCATGTTACATCCTCCCCCAAGGTGTAGCTCTGTGAATTCCTTTCACTTTTAAAACTTTCTTCTTGATCTGCTGCCACCGAAAATATGTTATTTACTTGGTAATTAGTGTCATCCTTTCACTGTTGTCTGTGTACATCAACTTGGCTGGGGGTTATAGGGATAAGATGGAATTATACTGAAGAGATCTGGGATGAGTGACGTCACATGCCTTGCAATATCCTAATTGTTAGTAGAATAAAACCATATCAGATACAGAAAACTCCTTTCAATTTCCAGAATTTGAGAATACTGTATTTTTTTGTTTGTTTGCTTATAAACCAGTCATAGTATGTGGCTATAGATTCAAAAAATGTAAGTCCCTAAAGCTGGCAAAAAGTAGTTAATCTATGAATTCTGGTGAGATTTTTTCATGATCAATAGGGCATAATTTTATTGCTGGCAGACATTACAAATTTGAGGATCATTAAAATTAAAATATTAAGGAGAAGGTGGCTTCATTTTGGGCATATAGTCGTGCTTTTTAATTGGGTTCAATAGCGGGCAAGAAAGAATATGTCACTATAAAGAAGGCAAAAAAATGAAAGGTCATGATAATTCTTAAGCTTGACACAAAACTATAAATCTCTTTCAAGTGAAGATACACAGATCTTTGTGTAGACCTCTGCAGCTAAGCAAACCAACTAGCCTTTGATGTACTTATAATTATTAGGGGCTGAGGATTATGTCTTTAGGCAAAGCTGTCTAGCAGTGGGAAGGTATAGATCAAAACTGACATAATGACACAAGCAAGAGGAGAGGTGAGATGAGGTGGAGCCAAAAATAGCTTGGCATTACTGTAGACCTCAAGTAAAACAAATGACTCCACTTCTTGAAGAGAACACAAGGAGGGGAGCAGTACGTGCCTGTAACCCTCAAGAGAGTAAAATCCTCACTACCAGCTGGAAATTTAAAAATAGGATGCCATGCCATGGGTGCTGGCTGCTGCTCCCTCCTCTTGAAGCCACTCTACACCAAGCAGAGTGTCCTTCCAAACCAGGTCTTTGCAGACAGCAGCAGTCCTGGTCATGCCAGGCCTACCATGAGCTTGTTGCTTGCTAAAATCCCCATCCAAAGCCCACTGAAGAAATCCTCTCATTGTGTTTAGTGGACTCTGTGTCAAGTGTTGCGTGTGGCTTGATATGTTCAAGAGAGTGTATATATGAGCACAGGTAAATAATTTCAAATTACTATGGATCTTCAAAGACACTCATCTTGGGTGGCACAAAATTAAAAAAGTGCTTGTGGAAACTAATTTCTTGCCATAGGTGAACTGCCAATCATACTTAGAAAACGTTTTTCATTAAAAATGTTTTTCTGGCTCTCTGCAGAAAAAGTCACATTATTAGAAAAATAAAAGCAAAGGGTTTGATTCCAGAGGTTTTGATTGACTTAAACTGAAAATATAAATAAATAAATAGGACATCTAACACCTGCACTGAAGGGGGCAGGCTCCAAAAAACTGTAGCATAAGTAGGTGTCCCACGAGTCTTCCCAGATCACAGTTCACCTGTGTCTGGGACAATGCCTTTGAAGCATGCCGTAAATGTGTTATACAGTGAAATAAAAGTCGTTAAATAAAGGCCAAGATTCTCAGTTAACTTGAAACTTGATAGATGACAAGAGAAAGCTGCATGTGCCAAGGAAGAGCAGGAAATGAAGAAGGCTTTGCCATCAGTGTCAGAGAGTATATGTGAGGGTGAGGAAGAAGTCTATAGCTTGAGAGATGAAAGGAGTCATTATGGATCAGAGAAGGAAATGTTACCAACTAGGGTAATGCAGGGCCAGAGAAGGTTACAAACACAGGGGGACCATTCTAAACATGGTCTTGAAATGCAAGCAGGCTCCCCAGGACTGTCAGGAAGAGGGGAAGATCTGAGTAAATGATAAGTGATTTGGAGGTAGCAGACTGTAACGCAAGACCAGACTGGTATCTCAGACAAAGCACCGTAGGATGTGTCATTATTAATTATCACAAAGAACATGTAAGCCATTCAATATAAAACACTACCACAGAACTAAGATAAAATTAATTAATTCTCCACTTAGGGTTCAAACTGGTGACGTTCCTTGCCGGTAAGGTGAAACATTTAGGGTCCCTACTTTTTAAATGTCATTTTACAAACACTGTGGGAAATTAGACTTCAGTCTCTGTGAGAACTGATAAGATTCCCTATCTCGCAAACAGTATGGAATACTTCCAGAAATATTTTAAAATTCTATTTTAAATGGAAAAACCTCAAGCGCTTTCATGAGACATTAGTGAACCACCAAAATGTTAGTCAGTCCCATCTAGCATTTCAGAACAATGCAATTATCTGAACATCAGTGTTTCTGTTAAGATACCTCTGTTAAAAATGTTGCCTAAACATTAGAGTTACTAATATTCTGAATTTAATTCTAAGTAGAAATATAAGGTTTCCCAATTTGCCTTTCAACTATGCAGCAGTTATCTGTCTTGTCACAACATGAATCCCTTTTGGGTGAAAGCTGTTGATTTGAAGGTTAAAATCACCTTGCTAGGCCCTAATGTAATTTGTTGGAAGTTGGCCTTGGGAAACTTTCTGACACTGCCTACATATGCTCTTCGTTGGATATTCATTGAGCAATGATGTCTGAAGGGCTGAGTTCTTCACCCCCATGATCATTATTAGTTATGGCATTTCTTAACAGGCTCTGCCATGTCAGTTCTTTGCAACTCAGGTTTTACATTAGCAACCTACACTTTACAGCACCAAACAGACTCACTCTCCCACCACAGACAATGCTATTCCAGGAGAGTGTATGCCAGGTTACACTTGTAAACAGAATTTATTAGTAACCTACATATATGCCAATATTGAATAAATTATTTATTCTCTCTTTTAATCAAGTGAAATGAGGTGCACAGCATACATTTTAGGCAAGGCTAAATGAGAACTCCCTGACCTCATTAAGGAACTTGTGGATCGACTACAGAAATAATTCAACAGAAAATCTTTGGCAGAAGAAACCACAGGATCCATGGGCAGTGGCCTGCTGATCAAATAAGAGCAGGGAAAGAGGAGACAGCTAATGCCATTTCTGAGATGTACAGTACCATTACATCAATCTTCTCATCCCCCAAGATGCATTTTTACAGGCTGTCAAACATAAAATCTTATGAGAATATTTATCCTCTGAAGATTTTAATCAGATGAACAAAACATCTGATTCTGCCAAAACCATAGCTCACCCGACACTTCTTCTTGCTCAGCAATATTCTCACCTAAATACTGTGCTCTGGAGGTCTACAGGTGTTTTTACCAGATGCCCACAGACATCCTTAGCTTTGAAGGTGGCTTCTTCAAAACAGTGTCCTGCAAACTGCAATCATGTGACGATGAACTGAGAAGAGCCAAAATTCAGAAAATCTTAAAATAATCAACCTATTTTTAGTTTTATCTTGACACAAATCTTGATATAAAATATGTGAGGAATCTACCCGTATAGAACTGTGGATGACGTCTATAAATTTTAGATGAAATTACATTGTCATTCTACATTATTTGTAGGAGCTTGAAACTTTTCCTGAAAGTCTGAGTTTGAAATACATTATGTTTGAAGTGAGCCCTGTACACAGAAATATCTTGACAAATTAAATATATCTGGGGCAAGATGGAGCACTCTCAAAGGCTTGGGAATCAGCCAGAAGCACTGACTCATTTTCAAGCAGTGCTGCACTGAGGTTTGGGGATGGGCTAGCTCAGGAAATTTCATCAGATGTTGACATATGAGAATGGTTCACTTTTGTACTATCGAAGACCAAATGTTATACTGATATATATATATAGATATAATATATATATTAAAAATATATATAATTTTTTAAAAAGATATATTTTTTAAAGAAATATGCTGTAGAGGTGTCCAGCATGATCTCAATAGCACTGGTTGCACCTTGCTGCCTCTCTTTGCTTAGGTTACTGTCTTCTTGTAGAAGCCCAAAGTGGGCGTTCAAGAAGTTTGGGGAGAAGTGTGACCCTTGGTGAACTGAGTGGCTGGAAGCTCCAGAGAGCAGGGACTAGCTGAAGAGGACTGGGCTTGGGAAGTGGTCAGGGAATACAGACTTTTTGAAACTACATTTTAAAACTTCTGGCTCTGGCATGATTTCTTCTCCCCCTCTCAAAGTATTAGAAAAATACAGCAATTTACATATAAAGCACTTATCATCTTTTGTTTTCATTGGGTCCACAAAGTTCATACCTCATGTCAACTTTTTTGCCAACAACAGTTTATGAAATAAAAACATCATTAGAAAGGACGTTGGAATAAAGTATAACAAAACAAAACCTGTGTAGGAGATTTCACATGTTTAAGGTGAGATCCAACCTGCAGCAAAACAAACTCATGGGAGATTCCTGTTTATTTTCATGTAAAATGAATTGGATGCAAATTCATTACTGTTCAGAGACTGAATCTCAGTGACAGTTTGTCCCTGGGGGCATTGAAAAGTATTTTAAATCGTTCTGATAGTTAATTATTCAGCAAAAGTCTTTATCATATAAAATGACTTTAATAATTTATGCTAATGGGGCACTGCAGAGGTAACTGTAGGACTGGTCTGGAGCAGGGGAAGACTGTGTGCCTGCACGTTTGTAGCTGAATTGTAGTTACACGTGTAGAGCATTTGATATGCAAGGAAGGCATCTGTGATCACCTCAGTTCTTTTCCCTACCCCTCCCCCTCCCACGTGTCTACAATGCTAGAAAAGGCTTTCACAAAACTTAAAACCAGCCTAACTTCAGAAATCTAGTAATCATGGTAGTTTGCAAGGAATTACATGAAGATACAGATTAGACCTTAAATTTTCTGGATTAAGTGTCAGAGAATAGATAATGATCAGATGCAAGTCCTGGGTATCTCAGTTATATTTGGTGCAGCAGATAAATACCTAAGAAGTAAGAGAAGAGAAAGCAAGGGAGATGTCACTGTACACTTTAAAGAGTGCCCATTAACAGATGATCTAAATAGATGTCCTTTTTTTGAATTCTAGCAGTGAAAGGGCTTGCCCAAAGGCCCTGTTGTGATGGAAAAAAAGCTTTAAGTGACTTGAGCATGAAAATGAAAGACCCTGAAGAGAAGAGTTCAGGAGAGGCACTGTTTGATTCCTACTCTGCTGGAGAGGGAAGGAGGTGATACTGTATTGCAGTAGCCTTGAAAGTCATGGATTTATACAGTCTATAGAAATAGCCACATAAAAGCATATATGGCCTCTCTGCATTTCTATGTACTGGAGTGGCATTCCCTTGTATGCTCTGGGTAAACAGGGAGATGTACAGTTCTAAAAGAATCCCATGTTACCCAAGATCTCAAAGGTTTTGTGACTCTGACTCACAAAAAAAACTTCTGAGTTTTAATCCTATTCTACTTCTTGGCATGGGATAAGGACAAAAGCTCAGTGCTTTCCTCTAATATTCAATGATGCAGTAGAATAAGCAAAACAGAACTGTGCATGTTTTATACTAACATTTGTGGGTTTTCTTCCCCTTGTCTCCAATGGAGGTCAGCTCCCTAGACATAGACACCTTCTGCTTGGTTCATGCTATAAGGCATGAAGTCAGAATGGTCTCACGTGCTTGCATACGTATCTTCATGTCAATTCAGAAGAAACACAAGGAGAAAGTGAATGAGTTATGAGTTCCCCTGCATGAAAAGTCACCTGTGTTTTAGCTATTAGTCTCATGCTGCAACTTGAGCATCAATACTCCTTATGGAATGGCAAGAATCCCACTGCAGGCCAAGCTGCTGCTTTAAAGCCAGGATCTGAACCTGTGTTCACATTAGGAAATGTTCCATCCGAGTGCTGCCAATGTATCAGTGCTGGATGTGACTCCAGTGTGCACCAGCAAATATTTAGAGGTGAGTGAGATTGCCATGCCTGGCTTTTAATGTTGATATGAACAATGATTTTCAGATTCAGTCCCTTACCTCTTGCACTCAGTTCAGTTGGTACAGCCTGAGCTTTTCTATACAGCCACCGTATAAATCTTTTTGCTTCATAGCTATCCTCACACGGATACTGAAAGGTAAAGCTCAAAGCTATGTGATTTTTGTAAGCTTCCTTCTTTAGTTATGAATAAAAATACTGTTCTTTAGTCACAAATAAAAATCCAGTCTCACTTTCAAAGAAAACAATGCAATCAAAACAATAACTCCTCTACAAATATAACACCATGTTCTACAGGACAAGTATTGATTAAAACAAAAGGGCTTTTTAAACACCATTAATTCTTACCAATTCCAGTAGTTATTGATTCTGCATCAATGTCATTAGCCTTTCTCTTTGCCACTTCAGCTAGTGCCAATTCACCCTTATCTAGAGCAAGGTAATGGATGTCCTTTGGAAATAAAAGAGAAGAAAAAAGATTAATCTAAAATGAATCTCAAAGGAGCAACAAAAGGGATTTTGAAAGAAAGAGGTTCTTTTATTATTTAGATCACAAACACAGATGGAACTGATGAACCTACCATTACATTTTAATTCCCTCCAATGCAAATATATTTCCTTACTTGTGCTGTTGAATACAGCAATGAATAAAACACTGACCAATCATGCACTGATAAAAGCGAAACTATTGACTCAGTGTATGAAAGAAACCAATCTGTCTACTTTCAACATAACTTCTGTTGAATTAAAAGAGAGTTGATAGGAGGTGGCTCTGTGTAAACCAGATCTGAAGTACTGGAACTCTCCTGGCTGACACCCTGTATTTCGAGCAGGCTAAATGCAGATGTGGTGCTTAGAGACATGGTCCAGTGGTGGGCCTGTTAGTAATGGGTTAACAGTTGGACTCAATGACCTTAGAGGCCTTTTCCAACCTTAATAATTTTATGATTTGAAGGTTTCCATCTTTTAAGGACTCACTTTTGTTTGAATGTTGTCATACACTCACTGTTGAAGGTCGTTACCCTCACTGTTCTGTGGGTAAGGGCATGATGGTCCTCCCTGCGCTGATATTGGAGGTAATAAGAGCAACAGTGGCTGCTCAACGGTTTTAACATCCACAGAGTTAACATGATTCCTGAGTCACTCCTGAACAACAAGAGGCTTTCCAAAAATGTTGTCTAGCATGAATAGTTGCTAATAATCTGGATCTAGTCTTTTACCTAGAATCAAAAATGAGAGGGCTGCAGCAGGGGTTTATCGTTATAGAGAATTATAGAATGGCTTGGGTTGGAAGCGACCTTAAAGATCAGCTTGCTCCAACTCCCTGCCCTGGGCAGGGACAACCTCTGCTTCCACTATGCCAGGTTGCTCCAAGCCCCGTTCAGCCTGGCCTTAAACACCTCCATGGATGGGGCAGCCACAGCTTCTCTGGGTAGCTCCTGTTCCAGGGCCTCACCACCCTCACAGGAAAGAATTTCTTCCTAATATCCAACCTAAACCTGTCCTCTGCCAGTTTAAAACCATTCCCCCTTGCCCCATCACTGCATGCCCTTACCAAAGTCAAGGCTTTTTATTGCATGTTAATATTAGAAGTGAAAACCACCTGTACTACACATAGAACTATTTGTGGGAGAATATATTCCTGCTGACAAACTGCAGTCTCACTGCCCTTGGTTTTGGTCGTCGAAGTAAAATTTCATTCTTGACCATTAATCAGGAGACAATTAATCCTCGTCTCATTTGGCATCACAGACACATGCTGCTCATGAACTGTGACATAGAAAGTGAGGGAAATCCAAGAACAGTTAGCAAAGTCTTTTTCCCCCACTACTTCGTTGAAGATGCCATTTGGCATCCAAAGATTTGAGTCATTCCATCGTTCTGCAAGCCATCTGCATGCAGGAATTTAAAGGGAAAAGGAGCGTTTGCTGGAAATACTGACCTCGGCACACCATAAAAGCAACTATATTCTCCCTAATGCGGAAGATTTCAGGTAAAACCATCCTTCTTCATGTGAGTTTACTGCCACCTGCATCAATATGACAGAAACTCTTACAGGAAAAGGGACTTTAGAAAGAGAAGTTTAGATGAAAAAAGTGAGAGTAATAGTGTTAGGAGAAAGACACGTTGCTTTCAGTAACCCCTCATTTAATAACAACAGCAGCAGCAGCAACAACAACAACAACACTATTAAAACAAAACTGAAAATCTTAGGGAAACTGAGACTGATTATGCGGGAAAGGCTGGAATTGACTTGCAGGATCTGCAGAGTCTGCACGAGACAGCCATGTTTTCTCATCACAAACACAGGTGTGACTTAAAAAATGTGCAAGTGTCTTGGAGCAAAGAAATGGGTTACGAACTTGTGGCGAACTCTGTATTTCCTCTCTTTGTAGGTCTAACTTGGTTGTCAGGAGAAAAGGGCCTGAGTAGAAAGGTATGATTTCTATGAAGATTAAACAGCAGATATTGTCGGCTTATTTAGATAACAATAGAAAACCCAAGGGCTCTTGGACAAGTCTGAACTTAGAGAGATTTGGATGTATAGGCAGACTTATTTAAAATACATTCTGACAATGCTTAATGATTGTCTTTTTGTAGCTTAAACTATGAGAAGTATTGTATACCTGCGTGCAATTTCAAATAGTAAGCTTGGGGATGGGATGGTAACAACTGCAGAAAATGATGAAGTTTTGTCAGTGAACTGCTTGTGCACTCTCTGTGTATCAAAGCAGCTGTTATTTCAATTCTTGGCTTTGCCCATTTTCTGGTTTGAGTAAAGAAATTTAAAGGTGCTACATATCCATTATTAACTAACAGGGGCCCTGTAAGAAATAAAGGTTAGCTGTACGTTGGTAAGTGGCTTTCTTTGCTGTTCCTCAAGTTGCTGTCATGAAGAACAATAAAAAAAAGTAGCTTTTGCATCATGAAATCGCCTAATTAGACAATTTCAGATCAAATTTAGGTGTTTCTCATTAAAATAAACCATCAAAATTGGATTTTTCTAAGAATTTATAACTCTCTGAGTAGAATTAAACTAGTAAACTAAAAAAGAGAAAGAAGAAGCATCAGATTACAGGGTGCTTTAAAGAATGACAGAAAAAAGAATTACATTATCTGAATATTCATGATGGATTTTTTTCACACGATTACCTAGGAATTTATCAGTCCAAAGATCACGTCTCTCTCAAACACAATGGTGACAACAAAAACAATTTCCAGCTGCTTATCAGGAGCTTGCTGAAAGGGCTCTATTTTATCATTTAACAGTTTGCTTACTTTTTGGACTACTTCCTTTTTGCCCTCACCTTTGTGACTCACAGAGCTGGCCGTTGGTGAGCAGAAGTCATTTGAAACACGATGTGCATTTGTCTATAGGATATTTCTGGGCAACACTCCAACATTTCTTCGAAGCATGCACTTTCCTCATCAGTGTATCACCCAAGATCTGACAGTTTTATTAAAGTGTCTTTTCCTTGCATTTTTTGCTACCTTTGGTACATGGGATGGCCTTTTGAATTTTCAGCAGCTGAGAGCTGGAACACACTATAAAAGGATTTCAAACTAACAACCCTTCCACTGCTTGATCTTTTCTGTCACAGATTGGATCAGTCACTGTCCAATAAATGCAGCTGTTGTTCATGATATTATGTCCTTTTCAGTTTTATTTTTTTATTGAACTTTGTAGGAGATAATATTAATTAATGGAGTTGGATGTGACGTGAGGGTAAATCTCCGGGAGAGACACAGCAGTGTGTGGGTGTCTTGCTATGGCATCATCTAGTGACGCTAGAGCTATGGTTTTAAGCCTTTTTTTATTCTTTTTCATTTCTTTGAAAGAAATTAGCCTTCAGATAGCATTCCCTCAAACTTCTTTTCAGTCTCAAAACAAATAATGGGAATGCTGTAGAGCCCTGCTTGGTGAAATTGATGCTCAGGGTAAATTCTCAAAGATATAGGACATTTCCTTAGAAGCCCCAGGTGATGGATACCCAGTGTTTGCATCCTCTTCAACCTCTGCTATATATATTCTTCTCTATCCTTTCCTTTTTGTTCCTTCTCTGTTCCCCTTTAATAAACAGATTTCTTTCTTTCTCATTTTGCTTATGTAATCAGGTATCCTTATTTAGACTACCATTTCTTCTTGAAATCCCATTTAATTAATTGGGAATAAGGTGATGTGACTCGTAAAGCTATGTGAGGTTTTAAAAATGGATAAAACTGCTTTAAATATATGCAAAGTCAAATTGTATATTATTACTTGCATTTTGCCCTACCTAAACAATATATAGGAATCATCCAGTATTAAGCAGAAGTGAGGGATGCACAACACTTGCTTAGCAGTAGCATTGTTATACTAATACCTAGAAGGACTGTAAGGTTTCAGGGAACAGGTTATCTAATTTTCACACAGTATTAAGCACAATGAAGCCAAATTCCCTAGAAATTACCGTGGCTCAAATAAATACTCTTAATGACCTGTGCATGTTTAAACTTCTTGAGTCCTGTACTTAGTGGTCTTGCAGCAGTACCACTTTTAGCTCATTGTAAAGTTTGTTCATTAGTGACTGACTTAGACGATGAATTAGCAAAACGACATTTCCCCAGAGGAGGCAGGTATGTGTGCTGCTTGTTGCATAATTTAGGGGAAACTATGAGGAATCTCAAAGGTAATGCAAGCAGAATGAGGACATTAAAGAACTGGTTTTGATCTCACAATAACATAAGCCAGGAGGAACTCTTCAGAAATATACATTTATGTTTAAGGGCATTGGTAGGATGGGAAATGAAGAGTAGGTGTTGAGAAAGGAAAGGCAAAGAGTAGGAAAGGATGGAGTTAATTGCTCTGTGAACATTGAAACTCCTCTTGAAGAAAGTCAGAGAGCCTTTTTGGAGAGAGTAGAACATCACTATCCATCACCTGTGGAGCCAGCCCCTCCCTCTTGTTAGCAGTTGTGCACCCATCTCCTCACCCAGCACTGGCATTCCCCACCCTGGCACAGAAATGCTCCCTCAAATCCTGCTGTCAGCAGAGGGAAGGAAAGACAAAAAAAACCATGTAGGAAATGCTCTCAGTCATATGAGAGAGGGCCTTCGATGGCAAATGCTGCAACATTTATTCTGTCAGAATGGCTAAAATTAGGGAGTATTTATTTTCTGTACACTGGGAGAGCCCTTGACAAAAAGCTTTAATCTGCTCCAGACATACTACAGTCTAAATCTTATATGTGGCTGCAGAAGTGCTTAGCATGATTAGGTATAAAATTTGTATTGAGGAGGTTACATGCAATAAAGAGAGAAAAGGAAAGAGATGAATCTAAAAAGATGGAAAATTGAGGGGAGTAAACATAGAACATGTAATGAATTTCCTAAAAGTCTGACATTTCCATCACATTCTTTTGATGCATACTTAGGAAAGTTTATCGCAGTATTCACATCTTTCTAATTAGATGGAACAAGCCAGATGATTAGAGCCGTGAAAAAAACATCAAAAGGTTCACACAACTTTTTATATAATTAGAAGGGAATTTTCATAACCCCTAAAAGCAGGATTTAATTGTGTAATTTAACATACAATTTAAATATCAAGATCAAACTAGCAGGGCAAGTGACTTAATGGGATAAATGATATTAACATCTAGTGTCAAAGCTTAATTTAAACAACAGAATGTCTTCATTATGCAAAAGAGTCAAGCAAACGAATCGTTCAAAGGGCCTTTTTTTCAACAAGCCCTTTCCTATTGTTTCTTTGAAAACAATGAAATCAGCTGTGGAGCAGCAACATGCTGAGAGACTAGGAGTGCACGATTGGCTTTGTCCATCTGACCTCACTGTGACATTGTAGTGCAAGATATTATAAAACAAGACCCTCCTGCAGTGCTCACACAGAGGACCTTTTAAGAGCTGGTTAATTTTACTTTTGTAGCTAATTAAATGGGAGGGGGCAGAGAGTGCATGAAATGTTAAAACCCTTGTGTTGATGCTGCTGAGCTTTGTTGGTTTAAAAGTACCAGCAGAAGCGTTCATAATTTGTCACTTTTCACAAAACCCCAAGAGACAAACTAAGAGCATTCAGGATCCCCAGGACATGGACAGCTCTTGCATCCAGGACTCGGCAGTTGGACTTAAAGGAATGGATTAGAAATGTATAAGCTTATTAGAGTGAAAGATGACATTCACCCACATCAGGTCAGATGAAGAAAGGGAAAGTTTAAAAACATATATAATAACTTCTGGAAAATTAAGAATAGCCTGTAGGCCATGCTGGGGAAAATGTCAGTGACTCTAAAGATACTTAATTCCTACTGATGAGTTTCATGATGGCAAAGGTAGAACAGTTCTGTCTTTAGTATGCGTCCGAGACTGCAAATGACCTGGAACTGTTTTAATGTGTGCAAAAGCTGACAAATAACATCCTCCCACAGCCTCTGTCTCCAGAAACAACTCACCATGAACAGGTCCCGAGCACCGATGTCAACAGCAAGCAGAAATGCTTTTTCAAATCTCTGATACCTGAAAGAAAAAGGAAACCTGTCACTTGCTGAGGTTAATTTAAGAGCTGCATCAAATTTTGCTAATGTACAAAGTCCTTCAGTGCTCATCAGAAGCGATGCCAAAGCTTTTTTGGAGAAACTTGATAGGCTTATACTCAGATTGCAGAACTGTGGGGTAGGACAGTGACTACCCTTAACCTTCTTCATTGTTTCAAACCTTCACCAAGTGGTTCAGTCCCATCAGATCTGGTTGAATCTGAAGGGAGCTGAAGATCCTGTAGATCCTAACAAATCCATCCTTTACAAAGATGCCAACCACAACACAGATAAACAGTATCCCCAACAATGCTGGTAGGAACCTCAAAATCCCCTACAGAAAATACCAATCCCAAATCTCACATTACTTCAGAGGTCCCTGTAGAGGTTTGCACTGATTTTTGTCCTTGCAGACCCCTTGATACAGCTCTCTGAAGATGCTAATCCAGTTGAGTCATGAATCCTCAGGGACTACAAGAGGTAGGGGGTTATGAGTAGAGTTATGAGACAACTGTTTTGTCTCATAACTACCTTAGCCCAGTATTAGCACAGACTCCTGAGAGTTTTCTGGGACCCTACAGTGAAAAAGATCACATCAATGAAGTAGAATAAGGAGGAAAAGAGCAAAATCACAAGCAAAAATCATCTCTAGATGTGCTCTAGAAGGCACCACCTGAGCATCACCCAGAGATGCAGTAAAGCAGGAAGGCAGCAGTGTGGATGTGGAATTTCACCTTTAAGGACCATGCCTTTGGTGGGTTGAGGCCTTGCTGAACAACAGCTCCTTCCAATTGCGGCGACAGACTGACCCCTTTGTTCTACCCAGACACCACACACCAGCTCCGAGGAGTTACAGCAAATACCCACACGGGATGGAGGCACTGGGCAAGGCTGTGAATATCTTGTGTGCAATCCTTGGGAATTCCACAGAAGCAGGAAGACACAAGCCATCCATCAGAAGCTTTCTAAATATATATGCAACATTGCACTGGCAAATGCCAATCCCAATGGAAAATTCTGCACCGGGCTAATGTCTCTCTTATACTAGGCATGGATAACTATTATGTGACATTATATTATGAGAAAGTGATTGTATCTGTACGCATTTTCCTCTATGGCACATTTTTAACTGTTTAAGATTAGCTACGGAAATAGATTTGGTGGTTATTTTTAGAAATGCAAATACCTGAATTTTATTTCAGCTGGGAGGTAAAAGTCTGATTCCATATAGAATGATTTCGTATTTGTCCCATTACAAAGGGGGTAAATTTCCCCCCTTTCCACCAGTTAACAATTTCAACAATGGATCAGTTGTAGACACCCGAAGTTTGGGAAGGAGATGACTTCTTTGCCCCAGTGGGGAAAAAACAGCATTGTGATTTCTCAGGGTTAGAAAGGTGTAGGTTGTGCTTGTCAAATGAGTATTGTCAGACAGCACCACATGGCTGCCAGAATTCATACAGCTCTGTACCTTGATGGTGTCATAGGAAACAGTGGGCAGTGCTGCAGCTCCTCCTTAGGCCGGTGTGAACAAGAGGCAAGGTGGGAATCCTCCTTCCCCTGGGTGGGTAAAGCAGTCCCATATGATGCACCACACCGGGATTCCTGTTCCCGGCCAAAGCCTCAGCGGTTTCCTGGCTCCCTCCTGTTACAGCCTTATCGCTCTCCTCTCTTCTACCACACACTTGGAATGATTCATCAGATTGCAAGATAGAGCCAGAGAGGACTTTTCCTCAAGGAATAACATTCGTGACAAGAAGGCATAATACGTTAGCTTAAATAGAAAAGGAAATGCACTCTCCAGGTGAGGTTCCTAAGAGCTGGAGTGGGGAGTCCTTCCCTCCCTAAAGCTAATCTCCCTGCTGTGCCTTCCAAGTACTAATTTGCAGCCCTCCTCACAGAACCAGTTTAAGGGAGGGGAAGAGATAAATTAAAGTTAACCTCTTGTTCACCAGGGAACAGGCAGTGCACCCCCACTTTTTCATGCATGTCTGTGTATTTGAAGCTTTTCACCATGATTCCCATGATGGATTTTCCATCAAATTGTTTTGCAATGATGCTTTTGAAGCTATGCTTTAATTAAGAAAAATAAGTGCATGTTAAAATACGTGTATCTTGAATAGCTATCATGTTTATATTTTTTCTGGCATATTTTTCTTTTCCATTATGGATTAAATACACGTTTTTAGTACTTAGAGGGGAAATTTGAAACCAAAGAGAAACCAGCTATGTGACTCGCTAAAACGAATGTCTGTATCATTATTTTATTCTTACAAAGTTATCACTATATAGACTATTTGAATGACATTTACTTTAGCCAAGGCAAAAATGCCTGCAACCAAAAAATGTAAAATAACTTTCTCGTTTGATTGACTTGCAGAACGGAATCATGGCCTTAAGCTGTCATTTCTTTGCAGTTTCACAAAGATTTCAATTTTTTTTCCCTTAATCAACATGCATACTTCAGTCTCATTATGGCCCCTATTCATAAAAGTGTGACGTTAGCTCACTATTTTCGTATCTGTACTAAGAAAAAAAAAAGGGAAAAAAAAGACTGCCTAAAAATCCTCTTCACAAACCAAGAGTGTTGGAAATAACAATCAGAGTTGCTTCATAATTTATTACAAATTGAATTGCTTTAAAAGAAAGCGGATGTTACAAAGAAGAGTGACAAGTTTGTATTACTTAGGCCAACAGTATTAAAACAGCCAGGAACATCCAGCATTTTTTAACCTAGCTTTACTAGAAGATAATTGTGAAACCCCTTGGTATGAAAGTTTTGTTGTTTTTAATGTACAGAAACCATTAGAGAGGTCTATACAGCATGAGACCAACCTCAAGCTAATAATATCTGGTTTATAAGCATGTTTAATCCTGGGAAGACTTCTTACTGTTGTTAGCACACTCACTCACAGTTTATCAGCTCCTCAAACAAACAAAATACCCCCCAAGTCAAACATTCCCCCTTTTGTTCTTGTGCTACAGTCACCAGGTACAATATTTGCTTTCCAAAATGGAATCTCCAGGGCCCTGGTGTTGAACAGTGTCTTCCCACCCCTTCCTCCACCTTGCCCCTTATTGCTTGGTTCACAATAACTCCAGCAATCAAGACTTATACGTCTCTTGAAAAAGAGAGATAAGGAAATCTGCCTGCAAACCATGAAGTTCAGCCACTTGTTTGGTCAAAGTGACAGGCAATAGAAATATGACCTTCAAGATTAGAACTCTGAAGCTGCAATTAACTATGTAGGACACACAGGAAAATATTTCCCTGCAAGCCATTTAGTAGCTGAAATATTAATTTCGAATTTTCATATAGTAAGAGAATACTGTTATTATATGCAATTCTGTCTGTATTCTAAAAAAATATAAAAAAATTTGTTGGTACGGGGAAGGAAATCAAGGGGAAATGTGAATAATATGATAACAGTCATGCAGGTCAGAAATGGTCAAGGCAGAGAAGAATCCAGACCTGCCTTCCATGATGAAGTGACAAACCTGCTGCCTGCCTGTATTTTGGGAATATGACTTAACTGAAAAGATGCCAGAAAAACATTTCATTTTTAAATAAAATATATAAGTAAAAAAAACCCCAGAATGTTATCTGTAACTTCAGAAAGGCTATTCTGTTCACTGGCATAAATAATAAGAGAATCAAATGCCTGGGATTTCCTTCTGTTGAATGTTCAGAAATAAAGTAATTTGAAATACTGTTGATCAAAAAAACGTGTATGGATTTCAGCCTGCAGAGAAGGGAAAAGAAGTCTCTTTGGTTTTTAGAAAATGTTCTACAAATATATAAAAAGGCAAAATTTTTTCATCTGTATTCCACAACTCCTAAATTGAATGTGGTCACTTAAAGATAGAGATACATTTTTTCAGACTGAAAATGGTCAACCTGAAAACATTTGTAATATTTAGCCATAATATTAAAGTGTCTCGTAAGACCTCCAGGAACCAGGAAAAAAAAAAAAAATCATGTGGAGGGAGGAGGAAGGGAAGGGAGAGGGAGCTCATGCAGGCAAGCAATATAGTGCAGAAAAGATGGAAACATTTCTTTAGGGACTAGTTACAACCAACAAGCCTTCTTAGACATGCTCATCGACCATGTAAGCATATTCCTTGTGCTGGGCTGATAAAGGAGGGCTGCAGCAGTTTTTTTCCTTGTCTTCAATAAGAGTACACAACATTTAGAAAATAATCTGCAGGGGAAGAGCTGTGGCACAAATAATATTTATAAGGCAATCCTTTTTAATGGAAGAAATTTCAGAGTCTTCCTCATCTCACAGTCCAATCAAGAGTGATACACATTCAAAAAGTGGATATTAAATATGCACTGAGCAAACAGAACAGGAAAAAATGAATATTGAAATAATTTACATGTAATCAAACTACACTGAAATTAAGTTTTAATTGTTCAGTATTCCATGATGCATATGCAGATTTTAAAGTATTCAGAATATCAATCAAGTGTTTACTTACATCAAGCAATTGTATTTAAGCATACAAAACAGATGATGAAAATATGTTCAATCAGCTACAGCTCCCAACATTTACTGCTGGGTTTACATGATCACTTTTAATTCAGTTATTTCATTTAATATTTCAATTTAATAGCTCATTCTTTCATTCAATTTCTAGGCATCTTGCCCATTTCTTAAACACAATAATAATAATTATTCATAAAAGGAGCTGTTTCCTCATAAATTCTCATATCAGCAATTTTTGGAACAGAAATGGTTTTCATGCTTTTTTTCCCCCTCAAAATATGTTGTTATTATCTGTAATATTTTCCTTTTAAATTAGACAATATTCAAATAAAGAATGACATCTGCAAAATGGCTCTGAACCTCGTTCCGTTGGAATTGTGAGCCAGAATAATTAGAGATTATCAGGTTAAAGAACCTAAAAAGTGTGTGGCTAGGTTGTTAAGTGGTTGATTTAAATGGGGACAGATTGGTTTTCGACCAACTGTTGAACACAACACCACTGATTTAGGCATGTAGCTGTATGTCACCTTCAGAGCCCATTTACAAAACCAGGGCTAAAAGGACTTACATATTTCACAGGAAAAATTCCCATGTGTAATGATCCTTAAAATGACAGCCCTGAAATTCTATTGACCTTCAATTAAATACTTAAAAGTACAATTTCAGTAAATTCTGAAGACATAGATTGCTGAGTAATCCATCATATATAAAGTATAGTATTAGTCAAAGATTTATATCCCGCGTTTTATATTGAATGCTGAAAAAGTGGTACTTAAGAGTTCCTGGAGAGGAATAAATACATCAAGATCTCACATTTCTTTTAAAAAACTCCCAAATATGCAACCAAAAAACCTCACTTTAAACAAAAATCAACCAAAACCTGATATGATTTTACCCTAATGAGTTCAGTAGGACACCCTATTTTAAATAAGGTGGTTGTAGAAAACCGAATGCAGCCTGAAGACCAGGAGCTCGCCAAAGAACCTATTTTATGCCTCCTCCTACACAGGCTCAGCACAGTAACTCTTCCTGTTCCCAAGGTACCCTGCCAAAACACGCTCCAGACAACACTGTCCTTCTCCCAGCAGGGCATCCACAGCTCCCTCCCAACAAAGGTTTGAACAAGAGGCCGTGTGGACCATGCTTGGTGTTCAGCAGTGCATGTCTTGATTGGCAGAACTTCTATCTGCTGAACTTTCACTGTAGCATTTTGGGACACTGATAACCTCCTGTATTCTATTTAACCCCAACTGGTTGCTGATTCCACAAAACTTGCAGGCATTTGCTTATTTCTGAGACTTCTACCCTCTGTTAAATTGGTCGAGATTCACCAATGATTCTGTAAGTTAGTAGAGAAGTGGCAGAAGGATCAACTGAAAGCTTCACCCTCTGAGATGCCAGCAGTATTATTTTGCCAACCTCCTGCTATTATGCCACTGTGTTTTTAGATTATGAGCTCCTTTGAACAGGCCGCACAAACCTCTGAGGAGGGTTCACAGCCTTGTTACCTTCTAAGATACCGACGAAGAGAAAGTGCTGCAGAGCACACCAAAGGCTAATGGAGAAACAGCCACTGGGTCTGTGTGTGTGTGAGTCAAGGGGATAATCTCCTAAAGTGTATCCTAAATTGTATTTTAGATGCAGGAGCTCTAAAGGCTGTCCAGGTATAATCTATACATCCCTTCAGGCCCAGATTTAGCAAAGCATTAATGTATGGGTTTACGACCTACAATTTTCCACAGCCCTAAATATGGGCATGTTAAGTGAAGTGCTGGATTTGTGACCTGAGTGACTTGTTTAAAAAGAAATCCCGTATGGATCCTTTCAAAGGTCATACACAAATAGGTCTCAGGTAAAGTCAGTGAATAACCATGAGAAAATACAGTATACAAATACAAAAATACAAGTATCTCAAGGCACCCAAAATTTCTGTCACTTGAAGGATACTGTCAAGTTACATATCTCTGACCTAAAGGAAGTCCACCTATAACTTTATAGATTGTTGGGTGTAGAACTGAATGCCCTTCACATCAAAGGGTACCCTCTGGTTTGAAGCAAGAAAGCAAACGAGCAAACCAAATTAAAAAAAAAAATAGGAGGAAAGAGAAAGCTAATAAGGGGAGCCAGACAATATGACTCTCTGGCAAGAGAAAGCCCTTGAGGGCTGTAACTGGCTGTGAATCTTGAGGTCGTTCCCAAACCAACCATAAAAAAAGTTAATAATCTTACCACGTGATTCCTATCTTCTAGGGAGATATTCTGCTCTAGGAAACCAATATGTATTCTTGTGTGAAATAGTTCAGGTGACTCTGTCTTACACACTTCTTCTCAGGACAGAATTTTGAGTCAGATTTTCAAGTGAACCAAGTTAATTTTTGAATGAAGTAGTTTAATAATAAGGGATCATTTAAACCTTTAAAATACATATTTAGCAAGAAATAGTCTGGATGTATGAAATATTCTAGAAAAAGCAGTGGGTCTAGGTATAAAGAAAGATACATCCTTTATTTGTTGACCTTTGCTCAAATTAATTATAAACCAGCACTACTGTAACACTCTGGAACTGCCTCATACCTACACTGAAGAAATATTTGTTTAAAGATCCTGATTCTATGAACATTTATGTCACACATTTCCCATGTGATGCTGGTCATTCACGTTGGCTTGGGTTCTTGTAGGATGTGCCACTGAAGGGTATGGCAGCATCTACTTCCTACTGTGAATGAGAATTCTTTCATATCTCTCAGGTGCTCCAAAATTTTCAGGAGTAGGTGCCATAAAAGTCTGGATAACAGAAATTTATTACTATCATAAAATAGTATTACATAAATCGAAATTATTACAGTTTATTTCTTTTTAAACTAGATTCTGTCTTTTCTCATAATCTGTACTTCCTTTGAATTTCCTACACTCCTTATTTCCTTTTTCATACTCATTTTCCTTCAAGAGAACATATTTTGTTGCCGTAGCAGTATTTTCCTACCTTGCAATTTTATCATCACGGCTTTCCTTCAGGTTTCTCTAAACTGCAACCAACACCCACCCAGCAAACACAGGCCTCCCCCACCACCAAACCTCATCATTCCTCCAACCTCTCACTACTTAGTAACTTCTCAACAGCCTATCTTTATCTTTAAATACAGACACACTCCAACATACTCTTCCAAAGTACTCTGGGCTAAAAACAGGTGTTAATTAAAAATGCTGATAAGAGTCAGTGACACCTGTTGTTTCACATTTATTTTACTCAACCCTGTCTGTTAAATCCTAGCCTTTATTGCGTTAATTCGCTTCTGCTTTTCTTCTTTTCCAGCTTTATCCCTCTCACTCTGGTGATCATGTAAACTTAACAGTATGCCTTGAAAGCTGGATTTTATTGAGCAAACATATCAGCATGTCTACACACTAAAGACAGCTATATAACAGAGGCCCAGTATCATCGCTGTGGTTAAGGATGAGTTGCTGCCTCTATAATAAATCCCTATTGTATACGTGTGATATCTCTGCCATTTCGAGCTGCAGCAGATGGAAATTTGGTATTAAAGTTAAGATGAACAGGCCCTTTCCCTCCTTGGCTTTCTATGAGGTACAGGGCCAATTCTCCCTCATGCCTGACATTGGATAAGATGTGCCTTTTTAGTGCTAAGACTTCTTGGGGAAAATACATTAGCTCAATATTTTCTAAAGCTGGCTGCCTAAAGATAAATATCTACTTACAGAATCATGGTGCAGGGCCAAATTTTGAATCACTTGCTGAGTTATGGATCCATTAGAGTATATTTACTTTTTCTATCTAGGTTTCTCAATAGCCAAATTACTTCTTTATAATAAAATAATGCAGTAGAAATGCTCATAAAATTCCCACACATAACAGCTCCATTACAGCAAACACAGCCACAAAAGAGATAGACAGGCAATTCTCGGGAACTTTGTATGAATTTTGGCACATTTCTGAGGGAGCAAATGGAAAACTATTGAGTCTGCTTTTTCTGCACAGCATCATGTCCAGAACATAAAACATAGGAACAGCCTTTTGCTGAGACTGAAGGCACACCTGACATAATCCCTTACCATTAGCTAGGAGAGAATATTAGAACAGGGCAAGCATACGGTGATACTTCCCTAAGTAGTCTCCCAGGCTCCAACAATTTGTGGTTCAGGGATTTGCTGAGCCAGAGGTGGTTTCTAGGCTGGTGTTCCTCAGTGAATTTCTCTTCTCTGAACCTTGCCTTTGAACTCACACACAATTTTATCATCCACAACATCCTGTGGTAAGGAGGTTCATATTTTAATTATAACGTTATGTGAAGAATCACTATATTTTGAAACTGCCACGTGTTAGCTTTGCTTGATGGCCTCTAGTTTTTGTATTAGAAGAAGCAGTGAGCAGTCATTTACTGTGCTCTTTCTCCCTAACACTCACAATTTAATAGATCTCTATCTCAGCTGCCTCTCCTCTTTAGGTTGAGGAGTTCTAGTCTATTTAGTCATTCCTTTCACTAAATCTGTTTCATGCCTTTAATCATCCTGGCTGCTCTTCCTAAACTTTTTGAGTTCTGCTATATCCTTTTATAGATTATAGGACGCCAAAACTACACACAAAATTCAGCTGAACTGAAGTTCACTGTTTTGTTGTCTAGTCCTTTTCTAAGAATTCCTAGTCTGCAATGTAGTTTTTGTACTTCTGTTGAGCACTGAACTGAGTATTTTATAGCTGTAGAGTTATAGGACCAAATTCTTCTTCCAGAGTAATGTTGAGCTCAGATCGCATCAGTTTACACATGAAGTTTGGAGTCACACACCACTGTGTACAAAGTGCTTCACTTTGAATTTATTTACATTTAATGTTATCTTCAATTCTGACACTATGTCACTGCATCCTGCAAAGCCCTTTTGCTGATCTTCACAGCAGGTCCCATCTTTACTACTGTTAATAATTTAGTGTCATTAGCAAATGCTGGCAGCTCACTATCTGCTCCTTTGCCAGGTTGCTTATAGTATAGATCTGCCATGCTTATAATTTCCATTGGTGACCTCCATGACAACTGACCATTTACTCTTACTCTGTTTCTTACCTTTTAATGAATAACTTGTCTATGAAAGGGAAGCTTTCCTCTAATCCCATGGCAGCTTAGTTTGTTTAAGACATATTGGTGGGAGACCTTCCAAAAAGGTCTTCAATGGTCCAACTTTCATCAGTAGCAGCTGGATAGCCATTACTGACATGATTGCTGACATCAAAGAATTTGGAGTTTTGAGACATGACTTGCCTTTACAGAAATCCTGCTGATTCTCCCCCAATACATTATTTGTCTGTATGTTCACACATTTTTAAAATACAGTTTCTACTAATTTCACTGGTACAGAGGCTGGACTTACAGGGCATAGTTCCCCAAGGTCTCTCCAGACTGTTTTGAAAACTGACTTAATATTTTCCATGTTCCTGTCCTCAGGTGCTTAGGTCATTCTAAATGTGGGGTTACGCACCAGAGTGTGTATTTCAGACGTTTTATGCCTTACTACCTTTAGAAATTCTGAAATAATTTTACCTAGTGCTGGTCATATATTACTATTTATCTATCTCTAGTTGATACTTCAGCACTTACCACTGTAAACCAAGAAACATCCCGATTCTCTTCTATCTTGGCCAACTAGTCAAAAGGAGATTTTTAAAGAGATCTGCATGCCTGTCTGCTTTTTGTGTCTTTCTGTAAGCCTGTTTCCATGTATTTTTTTTTAGTTTATCTGCCTCTCTCTTTCTATTACAGAAACTATCTGAGCATCTAAAATCTTTCTGTTAACTGGCCAGTAATAATGTGATACAGGAGCTAGACATTTACAGTGCAAATCATTCCATTTATCTTCAAACAGCTTACCTTTACATGGCTAATTTAAGCTAATTAGGTAGGCTCCTTTTGTAGTTAATTGATAGGGATAGGCACTGACGTTTGACTCTTCACGCTTATCTGAGACATCTCCCTTCGATGGGATTACTCATCCTTTGGGTGCCCATGTCTTTATACTAACTACAGAGGAAGCCCAGATGAGCATGTAGGACACATAAATTCTACATTATTAAGGCATGAGGTGAGGTGCACCCTCAAGACACTACATCCAGTTATTGGACAAATGACTATTGCTGAATTTTGTTTTAAATTTTCCTCATGGTGTTCTTTCCTTCTCAGGCTCTTGGGTTCTGAAGAACCATAAAAGGCAGATCTGCATTTGAAGACAGACAGCCTCGGGCTGCCTGACTATTCAGTTAGCTCTTCCTGCAGGGCACTGGATGGAAATGGGGGAAAAGTCAGAAAAAAGGCTGCAGAGTGAGACAAAACTCTGATCTGATGAGCTGAGTTCACAACAGAATATTGCCAGTTAGTCCATATACAGTAAAGGGAAGTGTAATGGTGGGGCTCAGGAAGACTCTGAAGATGAATGGAGAAAAAGTGTGTTGGTAAAGAGATGAGGCATTAATTGATCTGGAAAGACTTCAAAGAAAAAAAAAACCTCTTAAATTTAGTTCTTGGTCAGGACCTCAAATCAGAGATTTTTGAGTGTCACTCTAAAAGAAGATACTATTAGTGACTAGGTGGAGTTGATGGAGAGGAAGAAACTGATGACCTGGGAAGGCTGATGCTGACTTACGACAGCTGCTCAAGGATGGATACGTGTTGTTAAGAACTAATTTTTGAGGGTTTTGTCCATGAATATGATATATTTGCATTGTTTCTGCATTCAGTGTATGCCCAAAGCCCTTCAGATTTCAGGGAAATTGCACAGCTGGTACAGCAGGAAAAAGCCACCTTACAAGGGCAGATTATCGGTTACACAGCACAACACAACAGTGGTCTCAATGTGGGCTCAGCTTCTGAAAGTAGCAATATCAAAGTCAGATTAACCAGCACGTGGGAATAGATTTGGCACAAACAACATCAGTCCAGTGTAGCTATTTTGTGTTCCTTTTTTCTAGTGCAGTCCCATGGGTGGGGACGTAGCAGAGAACGGGATGACTTCTGGCACTCTGGGCCACCAAACTGCATCTGTTGGTGGCTATGCAAAGTGGCTCCAAATTATAGCAGCTCTGGGACTGCTCTGTGTGTAAGGGGCCATTCTTCCCGTCCTCCAAGCAATGTCTCTCCCATTAGGTTGGGCAGCAAATCTTGCCCAGATCTCTGACAGAGATTTGTCATGGTTTATCTTCATGGGATTTTGTTCTCAAGCAATTATATCATGTCATTCATTGTCCCCCCACCCCAATATTCTGCTCATTATTTCTTACATTGTAATCATTGCTAGAGAATTAAATCCTAGAGTCATTCCTGTAGCATCAAAGTATCTGACTGAAACTGAAAACTGTGTCGGAGCTGGTTTAAGAAAAGAAATCATTAACAACATAGGACTGAAGCAAAGACAGTCTAAACTTTTTCTGAGATCTTTAACCTCTTTAACTGCAAAAATAACCTAGTTCATTAAATAGGTGCCTTTATTTCTTGTTTCTAAAACAGGTCAAGAAGCATGACCAGGGGAATCTTTTCATGTGTAGTTCCATCACAGCAATATAAATTCTCATTTATCAGTGCTGTAGTAATATGAAAACCTTTGGTTTTGATCGTTTTTCAAAAGATGACAAAAAATGACTCTTCAAAGTCCTCTCCAGAAGGTGCGACTTTAGTGAAAATGCTACTACTGAACTTACTCCCATAGAGATGAATTCTGTTCGTGTGGCCACCATAGAGAACCTGACTGCCATCAATGATCATTTTATCTGAAGGCATAATTTAATGCCTAATAGGTTACCTTATGAATATAAAAGACATTCTTAGTCCTCAACCATGTCATCATTAGTGTTTATACATATTTTGTGACACACTATGTACCAATATAATTATAGATTCTACTTCTAGGGTGCTCTTAAAAAGGATCATAAAAGCTCTTTGCTCACTCTGTCTCTCAGTTCCATACAGTCGGCAGCAGATGGGATTGGGAACTATTCCTATGGAGCTGAGGCACTTTTTTCACCTTTGATTTAGGGTCCTATTTAGGATGGAAATACTCACAGTGAATATCTACTTTGGAGATTGCAGTGTAGTGATAGAGGAACCTGCTTACCAAGGGGTAGTTAGTACTGCATTAGTGACGTACCTGCAGGGCAAAAGAGCTTTATTTTACCTTTTCAAAGGCTTTCTCGGGCTTAAGTGATAACTGTGATAACATGTCTAACTACATGTCTTGTAGTATAGCAGTGCACTTCAGAACTCTTGAATAGTGAAGTGATTCATAAAGATCAGTGGTGGCCGGAAGGAGGTCTCTCCTGATGCTAATGACCACTCACGTTCTCATCTTCTTTAAGAGTGTTTATTTACAAAGGAGCCCTATCAAGTCCTGTGTGCAAAGTCATACCACTTGATGAATGTTCTGCCCAATATGAAGACAATTTTTTGCATTTACCCAGGAGCATCTTACACAGAACACTGGGAAGAGTAAAACACTTCTGAGATTTGTGAACAAGTGGAAACAGCAAAAGTAAAAAACATGGTGGAGGTTCTCATTTTTGGATTCATACAAAGGAATGAATCCATCCAGAATTCTACCAGTGAATGTGATCAGAGTTGCCCTTTGCTCCTGAAAGATGAAAAAGCACTATGTTGTTATTTACAACAAAGCTTTGCTTTGTAGGTAAATATATTTGCACTGTGAGAAAAAAACCAAATTACATTCTCTTAATGAAATTATCAGACTGACAGGTCCAAGTGGTTTTGAATCTTAGTACTTTTCCATGTAGGGAAAAAAAAAGAAAAACATCCTTAAACTGGGTGCTCACAAACACAAAGACAGAGGAAGAAAGGGCACAGCAGAACCATGGAACTGTGGCTGCATCTTAATTCTGCAACTCCTGCGCTGCATTTCAGACTTTACTTTCTAGCCCTGCTTTCTCACTCAAAAAATGGAACACAACAGAGCAGGCGTGTGTTTGTGCCTGCGTGTCTGTGTCAAACAAACAAGATAATTTCATGCATTAGAAAATATGACAAGTACAATTTACGAATGCTTGATCAGAGTGAAGCAAAGCCATGAGTCAGCGATGCCACAGTTAACGAGTGAAAAATTGTTCCATCCCGTTCCATGTTCTGTACATGGCGACACGAGGCTGTCAGACAGAGGCAGGAGGTGGTGCAGCCACTCCCCTGTCACACAAATACACGTAGCAAAAGGGTGGGGGAAGGGAGGTTACAGATCCCCAAGGCTTCCCAATAAATCCACCTCGGCTCAACATTTTACATAATGATATAATGCGTTGTATTATTATAAGCAGTGACATCAGAATAAAATAGCAGAGTGCTACTGAAGTGGCAAGGAACACCTAAGACACATTTCTGTACTTATAATTCAGTTCCCGTATTTTTTAATTACAGATAAGAATTTAGAGTGAAAATAATTATTCATTCCATAAATACTGTTGTAATGGATCCCTGGCATATAATTAAGAGGCCTTTAATTTTATTTTTGTATACTGAATGCTTGTTTTTGGAGGTATTCCATATTTTACATTCAGGGCCTATACCTGCAAAGCTCTAAGCTTCTATTTTAGTGGAAGCTGAAGATGATGTGTGGTTTGCAAATTTCAGAACTTAGCTTTTATAATGATGGATACAAATAACATGGCTGAGTCCAACACATTGCAAAGAATTTTCCTTCCTTCTCATTGCGATCTGTTTCAGTCGTGCTGTCAGAGCTCCTTTGCCCATCTCAGCTTGGATGGAGCATCTTTCTAAAGTGCCCTCATGCCTAAAGAGGGAATCTGCCATCACAGCATTCAGCGTTTTCTAGAAACTGACCTCGTTGATGGTAGAAAAATAGATAGCCTATAATCTCCCTGATAATGCAAAAATGGATGTCCCCAGTTATTTGCAACTGAATATACAACCTTTTGGCCTACAGTAAAGAGTAAAATCACTGGCACAAGATTATTACCAGGTGAGGATAGCCCTCATGAAAATGTAACTGTATTTCTCAATTCTAGTAGATACAGACACTCACATCTTTAAAAGTACAACAATAACTGGCACCTTTTTGGCAGACTCAGCAGGCAGGTCAAAGACTGTCTCAGCATGTAGAATGAATTAATATTTCTCTCCCCTGAGCTGGTCCTTCTAAAAAGGCTTAAGGCAGATTGGTGGGGCATTCAAAGGAAAGCAAGAGAGGGGGTGAAAACTTTTGTTTATATGAACATTTTTCAGATTTAGATCTAGAAATATTTAAGTGTTTTAATGTTTTAATCTCATATGAAAAACTCCACCCTTCCCTGTCCATCCCTGATGTGTCTGGTCTCCTCTACAGCCCACCACACACATCCTAAGCTGTCTTCTCCCTTTCGGCTCTGTACTACCACTCTGCCCTTCTTGCAGGACACTGTACATTCCCACACCTGCCCTCAGACCTTTGTCCCCAACACCTTGTCTTTTACTCATGCTTCTCACCCCACTTCACTGACTCTTCCTACCAAACTTCTGAGTTCCTCTCCTTGTTCCTTATCTTCTAGATTTAACTTCTGTGAATCTGCTTCTTGCTCTTTCTGAAACCAAAATGAACTGCAGAAGGCCCTACTCTATGCCAATAAATACTTTTTGAATATCAGCCACGATTTTACTGCACATAATTTAGAAAGCAATATTCTTCCTCCACTTCTTGCTGCAGTAGGGTACAAAGTGATCCCTTTGCTTTTGTCTCCTCACGCTCACAAGAGAGTAACAAATGCCCTCTAATGCTGCATCAAGTTTACAATCTCAGTTTACAGAGCTTCTGCATCCAAGTCTTCTGGTTTGGTCATGCAGACACATCTGTTGTGACGAAAAAAATCCCTCTGAAGAGATACATCAGCTATTTGTAACTAGCCTGCAAGTATTCAGTGCTAAACGAAAAAGGGTAAAAAAATGAATAAATCAAATAACAGAATCATAGAAACATCAAATATCCTGAGTTGGAAGGAACCCACAAGGATCATCAAAGTCCAGTGCCTGGCTCTGCACAGCTCAGCTCCAAGAATCACACCCTGTCCCTGCAAGCACTGTCCAAACACTCCTTGAGCTCTGTCACGCTTGGTGCTGTGACCACTAAAACCTTTTCCTAATATTCAGACTAACCCTCTCCCAGCACAATTTCAGGCCTTTCCCTTGGGTCCTGTCACTGGTCACCAGAGTGAAGAGATCAGTGCCTGCCTCTCCACTTCCCCTCATAAGGATGCTGAAGACCACAAGGAGGTCTGCCCTTGGTTTTCTCTTCTCCATGCTGAACAAACCAAGCGATCCTCCTGTCTGCCAGGGCACTGCTTTCCATCAACCAGGACTCCTTTCCAAAGCACTGCTCTCCAGCCTCTCATTCCCCAGTCTATAAACACAACAAGAGTTGCCTGTCCCAGGTGCAGAATCTGGCACTTTCCCTTGTTAAACTTCATATGGTTGGTGGTTGCCCAGTTCTCTCATTTGCTGAGGTCTCTCTGCAGCATCTCCCTGCCTTGGAGGGAGTCAACAGCTCATCCCAATTTTGTGTCATCTGCAGACCTGCTCAGTATCCCTCCCAGCCCTGTGTCCAAGTCAATTATGGAGCTGTTGAAGGGCACAGGGCCAAGGATGGAGCCCTGCAGAGCCCCACTAGTGACAGGTCCCCAGTCCAATGTCACCCCATTCACTGTAACCCTT
>VWZW01007069.1:673255-800644 GCA_013397115.1 Edolisoma coerulescens
TTGGTGTTGAAGACAGAGACAAAGAAAGCATTAAACACCTTTGCTTTATGGCCCTGCTTGTGAGGGGACTATCCTCATCCTGTAACAGGCTGATGTTATTTCTGCACTGTTTTTTGATATAAATGTATTGAAAAAACCCTGATTTTATGGTCTCCCACAGTTCTGGGCAGCTTCAGCTCCACTTGAACTTTGGCCACACCAATTTTCTCCCTACAGTGGTGAACAGCATCTCTGTATTCCTCCCATGTCACCTGACCTTGCTTTCCCTGACAAACAGCTAGTGGGAGGAACTCCCCATTTTCAGTGTCCTCATGGGCACAACACTGTCACCTGAGAAGGCAAGAGCATAATTCTCTTCTCAATATTCCTCCTGTTCTGAACCCACAGCTGTAAATCAGGCTGGTAGGAGTGCCTTGCCTTGCTGGTCTATCACAGACAGATGTAACAGCAGCAGCTGCAACTTTTGTGTGCCTGAGTTAGTGAGCACTGTGCCTCCCTATGATCCTCCTAGACATTGCACCATGCCTGGATGGCATTCACTCACCCAGAACCATGGTTTACTGTTCCCCACCAAATCTGTAGTTCTCTCTGCTTAGCCTACATTTAAATCATTCTAGTCACTTAAGAAAACATCTAAAAGGAAATAAACACCAATTAAGGCACAGTCACTTTAATGCAATAATGATCAGCTCTGAACATCATTTCCTTGCTTTCTATCAGATAAATCTCCCGTATTTGAACATTTAATTTTGTACTTAGATTATGTCTCCTGAGATAAGCTTTAAGCATTACCATCTGTTCTGCAGCAATCACATGATCCTATCACTTTGATTCGGTTGAATACAAATCCCTTTTGACAATAGGAAAACAGCAAAATAACACACATTTGTTCCAAAAATCGCCCCAACTGTAGATTGTTCCAGGGCTGCTTTACAGTGGTAAGTAAAAGATATGAGGAGACTCTTGTGCACACCTCCTGCCATGCCCCACGCTGTCCAGGCAGCATTCTGACACTGAAGGTTCTTGTTTTAGGAGGATTGAGTCAGTGTTTCAGCTGCAGCCTCAAGGGCTGGCAGCTTAGCCAGGGCCCCATGCCTCTGCATGCCTGCTAGCACTTGGAAGCAAATCCTGAGTCAGAGGGAATACACCTTTCTCTTGCAGATGTAAGAGCACTGGAGTTACACCTCTCAGCAATCTCTGAGGCATTTTTCCTGCATCTGTCCTCTGCAGGCAACTGGCCCACAGACAAGTTGGCCACTGCCACAACAGAATCTGCCCTGCTGGTTTCCAGGAGAAAGGCAATAACAGAGTAACTGTTGTGACCACGTGTGTTAAGAGAACTCCAGTGAAAGACCGGTGCATATCACGCAAATATTGGATCATTCTTCTACACGGAATAATTTCCCCACTGGAATGGACCTGTTTACCAGAAAGATGATCCTCTTCAGACTCAAAAAGACAAAATTTTCTAATTATAAAAATTGTTATTATAAAAATTATTTTTATCATAAAAATCATAAAAATTATAAAAATATTATAAAACTATTAAATATCAAAATTGTAAAAAAAAAATTTTAGATTTGAAAAAAAGCGCATTCTATGCTATCAAAGTAACTTGCTTTGCCTATGCAGACAATGTATATACAATCTGGATGAATCACTGCAAAAGGGTGCATTTTAAGTCTTCTCACTATGTCCATCTACACTCCTTCTCAAGAAGGTGTTACAAACATTGTATCATTCAGAAGGTAATTTCTCCTTGTCTTCATCCACTGGATAATTCTCAAAGGGAATGTCTCACCTATATTTGTGAACAGGTTAAACTGCTGCTTATCAATATTTATACTGGATTGAAAAAATACAACAATAAAGAAATGTACTATAAATTCTTGCTGAATTTGGTATTATGTCTCTTCTAATATCAGAGCAGTTCCCTTGTGAAGACAAGGTGAGGAACTTGGGGCTGCTCAGCTGGGAGAAGGGAAGGTTGTGTGGAGACCCCATAGCAACCTTCCAGTATCTGAAGGGGCCTACAGGGAAGCCAGAGAGGGACTCTGACAGGAACCACAGTGGTAGGAGAAGGAGTAATGGCTACAAACTGAAAGAGGGGACATTTACGTTGGATATATGGAAGAAATTCTTTACTGTGAGAGTGGTGAGGCACTGGCACAGGTCATCCAGAGAAGCTGTGGATGCTCTGTCTCTGGAAATGTTCAAAGCCAGGTTGGATGGGGCTTGGAACAACCTGGTCTAGTGGAAGGTGTCCCCTCCCATGGCGGACGGGTTGGAACGAGATGATCTTTACGGTCCCTTCCAACCCAAACCATTTTATGATTCTATATAATTTATAGACAAATTCAACATTGCATTTTCTCCTCTTATTTTAATGGCACTGAAAATTACTGGAACATGAATATGAGCATTTTAAAGGTGAGAATAACCAAATTCTCAGATTTCAGTGGTGCAAAGACAAAAATGTCTTGGACCATGCAGCATTCTTTTGTGTTCTAGCATCTTTTTAAACTCAGTGTTTTCTCCAGGTTTGTAAGCCCTTTCAATAGCTAATCTGCAAGCAGTTGGTGAATATCAATCTCCCAGAAGCATGTTATCTTTTTTTCTATCAAGCTAAATGGGAAAGGGTGATTCATTTAAAGTGTATTGATGACAGAAAAGCTCTAAATAGCACTTTATCTGCATTACTCTATTTGAAAGGAACAAAGTGCAAGTTAAACAAACATTAACAATGAATGCATTTTTTTTCAGGGGTGGTCCTCTTGGAAAATGTTAACCACATTAAAGTAGGTAGCTATTGAAATATGCAATTAATTTTAAGTTGATAGAAGTTGAAACCGTCACTCACCTGAGCAGGTGGTGGAAGAACCTTCTTGCATATCTGCTGATGGGGTCCCTGTACTCCAGCACAGTTCTATCCAAGAGAGGCCTTGTTGGAGCATAAAAGGTTCCAAGGCTTGCCTCAAGCTGTGCTGTGGAATTCAAACACAGCAGCAATGAAACAAGTGAATTAGTTTCAATTACAACAGGTTGCTCATGTTTGCAGTCAGTCAAATTCCTCAAACAGTGATGAAACATGATGTTGTTGTAGGACAGATGAAATTAAAATATGACAGATTGTACAAACACAAATGTGCATATGAACTTTGGCTTGGAGGCAGAGCTGACAATGACTTTGAGCAACAAAAGCTATCAAAAGGATAAAGAAGTCTATAACACATCAAGTTCTCACCAGCAGCCTACAACTAAAAGTGACTCATGAGAGTAATAGAGTTTGAACAAGATTGCCCAGTAGAGATCAACTCTCAATTAGCTCAAATCGTCTTTGTCCTCTTAGGCAAACAACAAGGGAGTTCAGTTTTTCAGGGATTATTGTGTTAGGTCAGCGGGTAACAGAACCCTCTTTGTGATGGCCTTGAGGTCTAAGGAACCTCCTTCGGCCCACAGTTCTTTAAAAATTTTAAATAAAAGGGTCTAGAAACCCTAAGGGTTTGACAGCATGTAGTGGTGGGAAACAGGATAACCTCCCTTGTAATCAATAAAATAAAATCCTTTTGTTACACGAGTTCTCTCTTCTTTAAATACTTTCTGGCTGCTATACTCCACAGCTCAAGCTCTTAGGCATTTTTCTACACGTTTTTAATACAAAATTATAAACAATACAAGTAAACATACAGTATACTTTTGTGTCCCACATGCTTAGCTGAAAGCAAATTAAATGATCAATAATATTTATGCTTTTTGACTTTTGCTTGAGAGTTAACAATGTAGTACAAGGCCTTACAGGCAAAAAAGGGAGAATTTGCTATATATGTATTTGCTGTATATTTATGTTGTTTTAAAAGCAAAATATGACCTGTTGTCTCATTAGACAGACAGAATCTCATTGATTTGCCATTATTAATGTTTGTTTGAACTAGGCATTTCTGTATTCAGTGATAATGGTTCTTTACTTCCAAGCATAGTTACATTTGATTTTATTAGGCTTGATAGCACTAAATGTGCTAATAGTACTGTGTTAGTTACACAGGCAAACTGTTAGTAAATTAGTTTCATGTTATCTCCAATCTAGATAGTAAGATAAGTCGAACTTTAAAGGTATTTTCTTTCAAAGGAGCAGTCAATTTAGATTAAAATAGAAAAACAAGGCATACTCTCTTGCCATTGCTGTTTTCTTGACAGCATGTTTTGTACTTCTGAAATATTTCAACTGACATGGAATATGAGTAACTACTAGCACAGTTATACATTCATTAAATAGCCCAGCTTGATGTTGAAGGCAGGATAAAGATCTCAAAGATAACTGCCCCATCACTATAAATAAAAGGTCCCACTGGGTTTTGTTAACAAAAAAGAAAACAAATTACCATGCCAAATTTGTTAGATTTAGATAGAATAGCTCCTGGATGGAATAAAATTCTTTCTGCTGTAAACAGTGTTAAGGAGCTGCATGGGGGAAACACACAGACATCTGTTTATAATGTACATATTTTTTGGAAGAGTTTCATAGTCAGCCCTTTTCACAGGTCCTTTTCAAAGCATGTTTTATTTAGAGGCTATATGTTATGTTTGCAACACAGAAATTTTTTTAATCAGATCCCACAAAATGGGATAGCTGATGGCTTGGCAGCCATGTAGGACACCTTGGAGTTTTTCTATCATCAAACACACCAGAATCCTAAGTATTCTCTCTTGCCACAAAAGATGCCTGGTCTCCAGCTGTCTGCCTGCTAGACTGGAGGATAACACCTTCACTAAATCAAGGCACTTCAAATCTTGAAGTCTATTGAGTTTCAAGATAGACAGCAAATCAAGAGGAAGGCACCACACCAGGCTTCAGCAGAGACAGGGCTAAACCTAAAACTCATAATTTCTTCAGAGGGACCCCAGCTACTACTGCAGGGGGCTAGATTACAGTGAGGACAAATGCTTTAATCCTAAAGGAGGCAGCAGAGGATAGTGTATTCAAGGCCTTTGCATCTTGTAATGAAAGAATGACCCTTTGAAAGCACCTTAAAAAACATACTAAAATCTCTTGTCCCTGTTGCAGGAAAACACCCCTCCTTAAATTGGTGCTGTCTCAGCACGAATATAACACAAACATTTCAATCCTGTATTAACTAACATTTGTCTGTAACATAAGCTAAACTTATGGAATGTAATGAAGTTACAGAATGTAATGCTAGTGCTGTATATATTAAGTAATGCCTATAGCATATATATTACAATATGCATTATTTTAGTATCATTATTGATACAAACTAAAATGTAGTCAACACATTGGTCCAAATTTTATTGAAATGACTTTTCTACAACGACATGTTGTTATGAGGCACCATAATCTGGCTGACTGACTGGATTCTCACTGCTGTCTTCTTTATACAGTCAACAAATATATTGTCATAATCCACACGTGAATTACCAAGACACCACAAAAATGCATTAGAAATATAAACAGTCTCTTACCTTCTCTGGCTGGTGTAAGCTTTTGTTTAAGGAGGTGGTTGCAAATGGCACTCAGGCAGATAAAGCACTGCTGACCCATCGTGTTCCAGTTCATGGTGCTCAGGACATTAATTGCCTCCTGTATCGCATCACAACGAATGTACTGGTGGATGATTTCCACAGGGCCCAGTTGTCCTCTTGTGATCACACCTTTAACAAGGAATATTACAACCAGAGATAATGGGTTTGTACTTTGATACAGAGTATGTAAAACAGTAGCTGACTCCTTTTCAGCACAGTTAAAAATAATTGCCATAATTTAAAATTAGGTTGATGGGTTTCAGTATTAAACTTTTTATATGAGACAGCACCTTACTATCTTGGTATATTTAGACTGAGTGTGCTGGACAGCAGACAAAAATCATCAGTGAACTTCATACATGGATGTTGAATGAATGTAGCCAAAAGTCACTGGTGACAATATCGTGAAATGAAGTTTGGCTTAGACAAAGTAGAATAAGCTCATTTGCAGTTTATCACTATTGTAAGATAGGTAATAAATTCACTTTCACAGCGTCTCCTTCCTGTAGGGAAGTACTGCTGGACAACACTAAACCCCAGCATTTGTCTCACACAGATGTATCCATGCACACAAGTGTAGAGCAGCTCCAACCTCAGAGCAACTCTTACTCAATTACTCTCCTTAATGCAACTGCTCTGGAACTTCCTTCTAGCTTGGCAATATTCTCTAAGTGGAGCATTTTTTCTGAGGGGATACCATGAAAGTTATCAACATCTTAATATTACAGACCTTCGAAAACAAGAACAAGTTGCACACGAAACCAAGAACAAGTTTGCCACAAGAATGTTTCTTGACTTGTAGATCTCAGCTTCTAAACAGAAAAGGTGACTGAAAAGCTGCAGAAAGTAATGTTGTTTATTGTCTCTGACTAACCAAATGATCATGTGATATAGGCCACATATGGCATTTTAGCAGCTCCTGCTCACTTTGGGTCGCTCTGATAGAGTATTCTTTATCAGTACTCCTCCAAATATTAGAAAGAGACCAGAATAAATTTACTGTTTCTCTCTCTTTAAATAAAAACACAGCTGGATTTTTTTTTTTTCTCAATATATATATTCTGATGTTGTTTGTTGAAACTAAACACATGGAAAAAGTTCCGATGAGAAAGGGAACAAGCTGAATTTCAATACTGGTATTAAAACCACAGAACTGGCTGGGGAAAACAAAGCCTGATAACAGAGGAAAGCAGACCTGTTATATATAAAACATACCTCACAAAACTTTCAGAAATGTTGTGAACACTGTTTGTGATGCAAAATAAGAAGTGAGAAAAAAGGGTGGAGGAAAACATCTGACTATAGCTTGAGAAGAAGTAACCTGCTGAGAACTTGCATATACAGAACTGATATTTTTGGGGAAAACCCTTATATATTTGTAACAGAGAAGTACTTAATTTTTTTAGCATTATTAAAGAAAGGTTCTCTATTGTATTTCACTTGATGTATTAAAGCCTATGGACACTGGGTAACAGACATGTTTAACTTGTTAATAATTAATAACTATGGCAGACTTCATTTTTCCTCAATGTTTAGTGTTTTTAAAGTATTACAGAGGCTGGGAAATCTCCACATTAACCTCTCAGCGAAGATGAAAATATTTATTTTCATGTTAGTTAAATAGAGTACTATATTTAAAATGCCTTTAGAGGCCAGCAATGCTGAACCACTGGCACCAGTACCACGTTTGGCATTATCCAAGATCTGGGTTGACATCAATGACAAGAAGCCGCTTTTTGAAATGATTTTGGCATAGACACCAAAAATATTTGCCATTAGTGTTTGAGGGTATGTTTAATATGACTTTTTCCTGAAATAAATCTGGATAGACAGCACAATGGAGATTCACAGAACTTGTCCAAAACTATAATGTAGCTGGAAGTTAAAAACATATTTGCCTTTTCTCACTGACATAGTTTCTTAACAGACTTCTTGGTGAACAATTCCAAGCCATGTGTTACTTATGGATTTTATTTCGGTTCTGAATGCCTGTCTGGATCTTGCTGTCATGAGCCCCTAAATTTTTGCTATAATTTATTAATGCATTTAATTAATTTATTTATTTATTCTGCATTATTTATTAAATAGCAGAAACCTAAACACTGCTGAGACTGTGAAGAGGGACTCACTAATCACCAGTGTTCCCTTGGCAGCGTGGCAAATGGAGGAGATGAGGTGTAAAGCTGAACACCAGGATGAAATAGAGAGCAGCATATTTTTGCATGGTGGACTACAAAGAGGGAGAGAGGGAAGAAGGGAGAGAGCGTTGCCTTCTTCCTAGAAGAGATTTTACAGTAATTATACAGAATGAATTTTAAAATGTGATAACTTTCAGCTGTAGAGGTCAACATCTTCCCATTTGGATGCTTGACTTCTCCTGGGTGGTGCGCTTCCAGGCAACCTGCTTGGGAAAAAGAGGTGACAGCCAACTCACTGCCTAATTGATTTAGGAACGGTGCCCAGGGAGACAGTCCAATTAAGTTTACAAGCTGGCAATTAGCAGGAAAGGCCTCTAAATCCCTGTACTGAGAGCCTGCTTGCCTTGGTAAGAACATAAATGTGCTAAAGATAGCAAGGGGAAAGCTGTGCTTTCTGGAAAGCTGTTGTGAGAAAACCTCACCAGGGAGGACTGAAGAAAAGCAAGGCAGAGGTGGGTAGAGTGCCTCCTGCTCAACTCCATCCCAGCCAAATCAGGACAGAGATAATTTAGAGGGTTTGTTTTTTTTTTTAAATGGCCAACATGCACAAAACCATCAAATAGCTGTTATAATTAGTGTTCTGGGGTACTCTGTAACTATTAAACCTGTCATTGAACTTGATGCAGATAATTATCTCAAAACAAATGACAACCTGTAAATGGATTTTTAAATAATTTTTTTTGGATAACAGCAATAATCTGGGTCAGCTTTTTTAAAACTACACAACTGTAAGTCAATCCAACATTTTTTTGTTGCTAACATCATATTATATTAATTTACCTTCTTGCAGTGGCATACTTGGCTAAATTTTTAAATTCAGTCTTTCAAATTTTTAGGTCTGTGGTGATTTTAGACAGGTTTTTCCCTACAGAAGTACATGTGTGTCTCATTAAGTAAAGAAATAAAGTAGCTTTTCAAATCTTACTATCTCCTAGGTTGTTATTTTGAGTCTTTTGGAGTGTTGTTTGGTTTTGTTTTTGGTTTTTTTTATTAAAAAGGCTTCTTCCTAATCTCAATAGCTTTATACAAAAGAATCACTAAAAACTCCCATAAAGATCTACAGAAGTAATCCTGTTTTCTTGGACAGACCATGGGCAAAATGCTGAAATTTTCCAGGATGGCTGTCTGCCCTGCTGAAACACTGGCTTGGGAGTCAGAGGGTTTAAGCATGATTGTTTTTTTAGCTGTCACAATGGGCTTGCACCACTGTAACTTGCCTGACTTGAATGAAATGAATACAGTTCGCACTGATGAGCCACTGCAGGGGTTTTGTTCTTAGTTCAGCCACTGTGTAACTCTTGGAAAGCCCTTTAGCTTTCCTTTACTGCTTCTTGTTTTTCTGCTTGTAAAAGGAAGTTAGTTGTGGTTTTACTCTTTTAAAGTCTCTTTACACCGAAAATGAGAAGTGCTATATAAATTCTAACATTAGCATTATTACTTCTTTTATACAAAACTCCTCGAACATTAATTGAGAGACCAAAATTCTGAAGGTTATGAAAATCATCCTTCTTCTGTGGAAAGCCTTCAAAGGAAGAAAAGGTGTAACTTCATGTACTGAAGCCAGGAAGAACAGAATATTGGACAAATATACATCATACATGCAAAATAAAATTTGGTAAAGAAAATAGCACTACTATTCTATTATTAAATATAGCTTATTTTAACCTGTTAGGGTTATTACTACAGAATGAATACAATTCCTAAAATTATATACCACAGATTAAATGAATTTTACGGATGAAAAATTGTTGCACTTTATTAAAGTAGTGAGGACTATTATGGGCTGCTGATCAGACAGCAGATTGGGGTCCTATTCTGTCAGACCCCATATGAAAAGGTATAAAGTTATTGTGAAACATAAAGAACTTCTTGGTATCTTCAGATATCTTTGGAACAATTTGCTTTTAAGGCTATGGTCTCATATATCTAAAATTAGGGTGTTCCAAACCTTGTGGGGTACAGATGTTTCTTTGACAGCTCAAGGTTCAACAGATGTGCTTGGTAACTTACCAAGTTTAAAGTGAAGCACTCCCAAGGGTCCTTTGTCAAATCTAACCAACAAAAGGTCGTGAATATCCATGCTGTCAGGGCTGGGAAATGCAACTGGAGGAGCAGCCCACTGGATCTGGATGAGGCTGGTGGGCACCTCACAGTGTTTACTGAATTGCAGAGTTACCTCAGGTGAATAGTCCTGTGCCAAGAGCTGAATTTTAATTGGGGACAGTGCCGTGTCAAAAAGCTGCAGCTCCCCTTGCGAGCTGCCAGCCACCAGCACGGCTCCAGAGGGGTGGTAGGTTATTACAGCAGGGAGCACCTCTGCTTGGGCCAACAGAGTCACTTGGTTGTAGGCTTCGTACAGAACTACTGACGAGTCTTCACAGCCCAGCACCAGTTTGTCTTCTGTCACATCCCTGCAGCAGCTGATGGCCCTGGCTCGCAGCGGGATCCTGGTGACGGCGGCGCACTGGATTCTGTTCCTGACGCACTTGTAGACGCAGCTGTCGGCCATGGGCTCCTTGGCTGCGGACACCGAGTGCTCCACTGTCAGCACCTGGTGGGGCTGGAGAGAGCTGAACCTGGCATCGAGGGGGTCCCACTCTGTGCGGACATAACTCAGCACCTGGCAAAAATCCAAAGCCTTTTGGTACTCATTTGTAGTGATTTACTTTTGAAAATAGACTGCTGCAAATGCGCTTTCCGGTGGGTCAGTCACAAACAGGCATTCTCGAAATGGAGCTCTGAAATCTACTCTTTTAACACTGAAAAGGTTAATTCATTTGATTAAAAAAACTCTGCAATAGTTTGAGCCATATTTGTTTGTCTGGACCTATGTAACAGGTTAGCAGAATGGAAGATAAAAGAGGGGATGGTCCTAACAGTGATGGTAAGAGGAGAAAGGAGCAGCTGACTGATAGAAAAGAATAACTAATTATTCACAAGTGGGGTGGGGTAAAAATCCCAAAATTCCTGGAAAAATCTATAGTAAGTCACTCTGAGCATCGAGCATAGATGATTTTTGATCATTTGCTCTGGGCCATGGTAACAGAAAATATTACACTGTAGTGGTAGAAACAATGGCATGTTAAAACAGCACCTACTATACATTGCCAAATGAGTAGGTGGTACGTGTTCTTCTGTGCCATACAGTTTTAGATGCAGAAAAAATGAATTTGTGATAGCAGAAAAGGGGGTACCATTATGGGGTACTTGAAAGTTAAACGAACAGAAGAAAGAACAGAAAGGCAGAATGTGATAAAAAGACAGCAGCTGGCAAAGAGCAAGAATCTGGAGTGTGGAAACATGGGAAGTACCCTTAAGTGGTGGAGGCAGCAGTGGAGACCAGTACTAGTATCATGTACTATGATAAATGGGTTTGAATGAAAGGTGTTGTACAGGATTTGAGCAGGGAAACTGTGGGAGAAAAACCAGCTGTAAGTAAGTTACAGATGAGCTTTCATAAAAAGTAGAGAGAAAACCTGTGTCTCTAGAAGGATGAGAGTAGTGGAAGTCAGTCAGAAACCTGCTGGTGTTTGTTCATGCAGAAATAAAGACTGAAAGGAACATGTGAACCTGAGCCGAACCCTGCCCTCAGGTATACCCACAGCAATCTCCACACTGCAAATTAAAGCTGCTGACCTGCCACAACTTTTGGAAGCCCCTTGAGTCCAGGTGGTACGAAAGCACAGAAAGGGGTAAAAAATGTGATTAAAAGGTAGAGAGAGGGTGAGGAAGGAAATCTAAAAATTTCAGGTTGAAAACAGAAAGGCACACATAATGTTAGGGCAATTTAAATTTGATTTCCACAGATCACAAGACTAACTGAACATGCAATTTAGCCTTTCATCCTGTAAAGATGAATAAGAAATTCAGATTGTTTTTCAGCATACCACCCATTACTTCTAAAGTAACTGATAAAGTTATAAACAAGCTTTTTGGGACGTTGATTGGACTGATTAGGATGTTCTGACAGTTTACTTATTTTGTCAGCAAAAGGGTTTCTCATTCAAAAAGAAGAAAAAAAGGATTATAACAATTCTCTGGCTGGAAACCAGATGACAATTAATACAAAAATCTTTGCTACTTTTAGGTGAGTAGCTAGGGACATGCAAAGAACCACTTAATGCAAAAGCTTCCAGTGCAGAAGCCAATGCGTCCAACCTGTGAAAACTACATCAACCAATCTCAACAGAGATTCATGAAAATATGTATCAGAGAAGAAATAAAAGATTACATTACTATTATAGTCTGAAAAACATTTTCTCACCTCAACCATTCCCTCACCAACGGCTTAGCCTCTGCAAGTAGTCATTTTACGCCCACAAAATGTTGCAGTGGCTACTGTGCAGATGTTAGAGCTGCTGAAGTGTGTTTATTAGGGTGTTAAAGTGTATGGCAAGGAAACTCCTAAAAGAGGTTATTCTGGACAAAGGACTACTGTGACCACAGAGTTCTCTAATCTCAAATAAAGACAAAGTGAAGAGTTACTGTTTGTTCTGCAGTTTTCCCCAAGAATGTGTATAGAGACTCAGGTAGCTCCCTTTCAAATGTGTGAAACAGAAATCTTGCCCAAGCAAGTCTTCAAAGCTTCCATAACTTCAGTGAAATGAGCCTTGAGGCCCTCTGGGACTCAGATTTCTGTCTTCCTGTGGCAGGTTTCAATGTACTGCATTATTCTGCTACATATTTTGACCCCAAACCAGTATTTTTCTCTGGACAACTCTTCGAAAGCTACAAGAAAGTCATGAAGATCTACACAATAATCAAGCCTATGAGAGATGAGAGCTTGAAAGCACTATTAAATTCTGAAGAGAGACTGGCCTTGAAGGTTAAGGCAATAGAGAAGAAAATATGTGAAACATGGATTTTACAATGCCGTAAGAGTGACTAGGGGAAAACAGCAATGGAAACAGTCACAGAAAAATATATGTTGCCATATGACTGTTTGAGAGTCAGCAAGTAAACGGCACCCAATTCATAATTTTGTCCCGCCTTCTTAGAGCAAAAGTAAGACAAAATGATGATCACTACCTTGAATTTCAAAGGAAGTAAAATCTTGCATTTTGGAAGACTAATCTAATGAGTCTTGAGATGAGAAGCTTCCTAGCTTCACATAATTTTGAGAGCAAATCCTTGAAATGAAGTCTAGGGTAGGTCTGGTTGCTGTATATAGCACAATTCTATACTAGGAAAAAGTTCCTGCAGGGACAGAAGCTCTTTGTTGCCTTTCAAAACATAATTTTTGGCATAATGTTTAAACACATAAGGCTTAAAGGAAATCTTTCTAGACACTGCTGTTCATATTCTGGCTGAAAACAAGAGAAACATTTCTCCTTAGATTGGAACAGATAAGCTGCTTCTCATGCATCAGTGGCCTCATGTGCCTCTTGCAGGAAGAGAACCAAGCCGAGAGACCTCTTTGTTCTGCCTTCCAGTTCTGCTGAATGTATCTGGTATTCTGCATTCTGAAAGGGGAAAATGAATATTCTCTTTCATCTGAGAGGGAAGATTTGGGTTTCTCTGTCAGAAATTAGTTTTATTATTCATTCTTCATGCTACTAACTGGAAAACTGAAGCAGAGAGACACACAACTACAGAAATGTTAATAATGCTTAGTTAATGCTTTTGAAAGATAAGAAGTCTAACAACCAAAAATTTTTTTTTCCAAGAAGATGGTATTGTGCCAATTGTTTTTCTATCCGGTAAGTAACCACATGGTAGTAAATATAGTGGTTTAGCCTTCCATTTAAAGGAATCCGCTGAGATTCCTTCCTGATGAGCAGCAGTTCTCTGGAACCCCAAAAGGTGACATTAAAACATTTAACAAAACATTGGAATGGGAAAGCAAAAGCTGGAGGAGTTTCCTCAGAAAAGGGTAGATCAAATGTCAGATTTGTGGAGGAGGGGAGAGGGCAATGGATCTGAAAAGACAGAGCTGTAATATCACATGGCAGGGTGTATAGTCCATTCAAAGTTAAATACTTCCCATAAATCTTGGACTAAGCACTTAGCCTTGGATTTCAAGAAAAGATTTCTGGAAGTATTTTGCATGAAGTAAAACTTTTGCTAAAATAAATATATAAATAATTAAAAATTTTAAAGGTTTATGACACGAACACTACAAAAACGCAGTACATGCATTTAAATACTGTCCATGTAATTTATACATACTTCCTTTATTAATGCAGCAGTCACGCACCACTACTGCACATTTATATTGTTTTACCCTTGCAGTACTGGCCTGGACTCTGCATCAGCTCATTAGCAGGGTGAGGGATGCTACACATGCCAGGTTCTCAAATCCTAGAGCCAGGAATCAAAACAATCCAAGTAAAGGAATCTGTTAATCTTTGTAAATAAGAGGCCTGCTATGCTATTTAAAACATTCTCTTTCATTTTATGTTTGAGAGAAATAATAGCACTAGCTTGTGTGGGCAATATCACTCCTCTCAGTGAAAATCTTTGAACACTTAAAATTGAAGTATTTTGCATAGAGTGCTGGGAAAGGATAAAGTCCACATAGCAAAACAAGTAAGAGTTTTAACCAGCAGTTCTTAAGCAGAAAATTGGCTTACCAGGCAGATGAAAAAAAGAAAACAAAAGAAACAGAGAAATAAGCTTGCTGTGACTGAATTGTGTGTCTTTCAGATGAGAAAAAGTGTTTGATTTATTTTATGGATGTTAAAAAAGTGCTTATTTAATTTCACACAGTGAGGTTCCAAATAGCAACAAACATTTTAATTAGAAATGTAAAGTGGGAAGTGTGGTGCACACCAGACTAAAATAGTTTTAAATATGGCCCAGTGAAGATGAAAGGAAAAAAACCCCCTATTTTAAAACATTTCTAAATAAAAATGAAAGGCTCCTACTCTAGGTTACTTATTTGCCTGCATTGTATCTACAGACCTCCATGCAATCTTATTATTTAGATCTCCAGTCAATACTTATTCTTATTTTCTTTCAAAATTTATCATCACCATCTTTATCCTGTATTATTCATTGAACTTCTAACCCAATGTGACACTGAGGATTTCACATTCTTTGCTGTATGTGTGTGAGAGGTATTTCAGCCATTCAGACACACAGGGTAGATGTTTTTCTGAGCACTCCAGTAACTGTAGGACAGCTCACACAGAAAAGATCTGCTGTGCTTATTTCACAAATCCGAGGCACAATGTGAAAGCAACAACTATTAAATACTATCTCTTGGGAGAAAGAAAAATAATATTCTCTCTCAGGGAAATTATTTTTTCCACAAGATTGAAGTATAATTTCAGTCATTCCCACTAGCACCAAATGGAGTGAAAATAAGAATGGCGAAGACAAATGCAAAGTGCTGCAGTAACTGAGCCCTGGCATCAGCACCTCCTGTTAATTTGTGTTTGCAGAATAAAGTTCATGTTGGTTTTAACATGACTTTCTCCCAAAGCATTTAATCCAAAGATGATTTCACATCAGATCCTATTCATTCATACCAAATTGTTTGAAATAATTTCTGGAAGATTCCTCTTCTGGTTTTGAAATCAAAATGCCAGCATTATCTCCACAGGGAGACAATTTAAATAACATTCTTTGATTGTTGGTACTTCAACGTTAAAAAAACCCAACAAACTCCAAACAAAATATACCCCAAAACAAAACCCTAATAATTAAATAAATAAATTAGGGAATGGGTGAGTTTACTGGAGGAAACCCATGCACATAGGAAAGCAGACAAATGTCCAACAGACAAATACTCCTGCAGCAACATGCATTGCACGCTGAAGCAAGGTCACATGCTAGAGAGAAAAGCACTTTTATTTCTTCAAGGGACAATTCTTCACCAAATCTTACAGAATTCAACACAGGAAACACTGATCTCAGAAAAAAAAAATCAGTAAAACAAGTCAAGATTTGCAAGGAAAAAGTTATTTCTGTTTGTAGAGAAATAGGGGTTACCTGTAGCCTTAATAGTAGTAAATCTTAAAACATAAAGCCACATAGCAAAATTCAAAGCAAATTTATAGTGTGTTGAAAAAGTAAAATGTATTTCCTTCCCTGAACTGAAAAGCTGCTGAAATACACAATACCCCAAACACTCCATGTGCAGTGTGAATCATCCCAACACAGAACGTGTAGTTACAGGTGATGATCACGATGAGGGGTTGAGTTGTCTCATCCCAGAGCTATTCCTCTCCTCATCCTAATAAGCACTCTTCTGGTGGGCAGCCAGGATCACCCAGAAAATTCTTCCAGGCAGGAAGTAGCATCAAGTAAGTGCCCATTTGCCTTTGCCCTGCCCCAGCAGCAGGAGTGGCAGCAGCTAGCAGGTCGTTTTGTGGTTTCTGTAGGTCAGCACTGAGGTGACGGCTGTGGGGAGCACCCAATCATTTCCTCGGGCTTGGTTTCATAAACCCAACATGCCAAACAGCTCTTTATGGTCTTGTTATTCAGCAATTTCTGTTTTTCTCCCAATTCTAGATAATAATGCTATTTTATCCAACTGATACTACTATTTTCAAATAAAATGTTGGTGGTATTACTTTACTGCACTTATTTCTGATAAATGCTCTAGACTGAGTAAGTTCGTGCTTCTCGTTTTTCTTTTGTTGACAATAATCTTTTACTGGGAGTAAATTAATATTACTGGTCAAATATGATAAATATGGATTTACTTTCGTGAATGACAATAGCATGTCCAGTTTTTATTTCAAATATATACCTGAGGAATATTACAAATGGCAAGGGATTAGAGGCAAAGAGAGTCAAATAAGCATGATTACAGAAGCACTGTATTTCTGTGGTATCTGACCTAGAGAATAACTGTTTACAAGCTCTCTAGAAATGCTAACTATGCTTTTTCTCATGCATAAACTATCAAATGACCCTCAGAAGTTAAAGGTGTTAAGCTAAAGTTCCCCTCCAAGACTGTAGGGGAAAAATGCACCTCAGTTAAATGCAGACTGGGTGTTGATGCCAATTCTAGAGCTGGGTTATGACATTCTCCCATCCATGCACAGGAATTTAACTCCTGCCCATAAGGAATGCCAGAGAAATCAAACAAAAAACCTCAAGGAAACTGTACCATGGGTGACACATCATGGATATAGTCTAAGTGTATAGGCAGAGTGACTTGAGCCTTCCTGAGCATCCAAGAGCTGAGTACATGGAACAGCCTAATTGACAACCAGCAAGACAGTTTGTTTCTCACATATAAGTAAGTTTTCCATAGCCCTGGCATAGTGCTCAGTATTTTATTGATAAATACAAGAAAAGAAATTTCATCTGAAGATCTTAGAATTAAAACAGACAAAGAATCAGATAGGGGAAAGCAACCCAGCAGTCAAATTTGACAGAGCTGTTTTTAAAAAGAATTCTCTCATACTTCTGTTACAATATGGGCCAAATTAAAATGATTATGACTTTAGGCCTAAAGCCTCAGTGAATGTTTATTATCACTATTGTGTAAAGCACCAGTGATGTGCTTGAGACTGTACTAAAGTTTAAACCAGGAAAGGATGAAACAAGGTGTATTGAAAGATGCAGGGGAATGCTGTGATTTGGAAATCTCCCTAAAACATATAAAATGAAACACAGAGAGCTTTAAACTGATAGGGTTGTTTCTGTGAATTTCTTAAGAGTCTCTAAGAAACACAGGAAATAGAGACTACAAACTGCCAGGTAGGCACTAGGGAGCTTTCTGGAAAATGTGGGAAGGAAAAAAAAAGGCACAGGAATGTCATTGTCAGAACCTGGACACACAGAAGTCATGGTAGGAAATAAAGTCTGAAATGTTAGTAGGATGCAGTTTCATAATAACTGGCACAGGGACTAGGCTGGAAAAGCTTACAAAGAACAGCCACACATTTTAGCTCCCAGAATAATTTTTTCTGTGTGATTTGGCATAGCTGCAGGGGGAATGGAGAACTGCAGGTGTAGATCAGGCAGAGGAGAGAGATGAGTCAAAGATGACCGCAAGTGGAGAGAGGTCAATTGAAAAGAAGTAAAGAAGGCAGAGCTGGAGGTAATTTAAACTTCAATTCTACAATGACTAATGACAGAAATAAGAAAAGAAAAGCTGTCTCAACCACCTTTTCTCTTCACTTTCAATGGGTAGAAAATCCCAAGGGAAAAGAGTCTCACTTAAATGAATATTAGTTATCAAAGTAATAGTTGCAAGACATTAAAACATTTACATCTTCCCTAATTAAAGAGAGGAGGATGCTGTTTGTAAGAGTAGCTTACTCTTAAGTGTTACTTAGGGGTTTTCCCTACAGGAAAATGGTCTGCAATAGCTAATCCAGAACAGCTATTCCACAGCTGATCCCCGAGTTTGTGCTCTTCTCCCACAGTCAGTGCCTTTTTAGTCCATATTAGACTATGGACATATTAGGGAAAAGATAAACCGAAAATAAAATTCCAAATACAGAAACACCTATACAAGATGTTAGTCCAAAAAAGCTTTTACATTTGAAACATGGGCTCCAGATCTTTCAGAGTATGCCTAGATAGCTTCATTTTTATATTTTTACCTAACAAAGCAAATTGGTTTAATATATTCCTAAACAGATGAAACAAAAATTAAATAGCTGAAATGAAAACATCTGCCTATAAATGTAAGCTAAGCAGGTGTCAGGAGGAGGGTCAACTTGTAGCTTTGTCCTAATTCATAGCTTACATTCCCACCTGCAGATGGGGAGTTTTAACTTTTCTTTTGAGAAAAATATCAGTCCCTGATTTGATCAATACTCATAACAAAAATTTAAACACCATCTGGGCATAAATAATATTTTATGAAAAACACTTGAAAGAGATGTAAATTTGCTATCAGTTAACATTGCAGACAAAGTGAAATAATTGCATCAGGCTTACATGCAACAGTTACAATTGCTAACTCATATTAGAGTTTTCTAATGGAACTCTGACACTTATTTCCAGTGTTAGCAGCACCAAAGCTATTCCATGATAAAGACTAGCTACATTTCACAGGTTGACAGTTTTGATGTGAAAATAGTAAACATAGTAAATAAGGTGCTTTTTTGTTAAGTAACAAACCTTTGTTTTTAAGATTAGAATGGCTGATCTTCCTGTCTTATGTTTTAATCATATCTGTTCTTCATATCTACTTGAATATGCATTTAAGTTGAATAGTTCTTTCTTTAGCAAATCCAAAAAAATCATGTAACAAGAGAGTTCATCACTTTACCTCCAATTTGCCATGTGCACAGCCTAATAGCAATAGGTTGGCTCTGTCCCTCTGACAGGAAATAGGAGACCAAGGCCATGCTCCATCACTAGTTGCTGACCACCAGCAAATGACCATATCTTGCATACAGTTTATTGCCAGGTGACGTTTCATCCTTCTACCTTCTGGTCCAAGTATATCAACATAAGAAATCTGATGGAAGAAAAAAATGCAGGAAATATTGGAGGTGATAAAATAGCATAGTAGGAGCAAATGGGAGCATTTACTTTGGATGTGTGAGAAAGAATGTATATATACACAGAGCACTGCGTACATATATCTTCATATAGGCTGTCTGTAAACGTGAAAAATATCTCCTCAGACAGAAAGACATGCTCACTCCTTTATCTGTGGGGAGGGGATTGGGATGGAAAGGAATATGAGTTAAGAAGGAATTTACTGCAATGACTCCAATCAATACCAAAATGTACAGTCATGGTTGCTTGACAGCATCGACCTCCACACAGGATTTAAGCTTAGCCATATTAAATGACAAGTTCTGCAAAGCTGACCACGGAGCTAAGGCTAGTGTTTAAGACATAATCAAATATTAAATATATTCTACAGTATTTGAGCAAACATATATCTTTCTTCTTCCTCCCAAAATTAAGGAATGGAAACACAAACATCCGCTTTGCAAAAGAACATATACTTTTCTGCATAATGTGGATGAGCTACAGCATCATGCGTAAAGTTTATGCAGCTCTTGAGAATTGTGCCTCTTTCTCAGGAAGGATTTGTGGAATTTATTATTCAAACTCTGTTATTTGGAGCATGGTTATTTGAAAACATGAGCAGTGCACCATCTGGGTGACACATGCCAAGGAAATATAGATTGCACCGCATTTCTGCTTAAGGAATTAATGGAAGGTTGATAGCTAGGGGAAAAAAAAACTATCTTGCCATTGCTGGTCAGCAATAATCGAACCACTTTCTGGGGATTAAGCGCATGGCTAAGCCTACTGGACCAGACACTAGCAAAGGGCAGGGGGTCTTCTTATCAGAGAAATGCTTCTGGAGCCAGTCTCACTACATGACAGATTGCTTTCATATTCCTGTCTGCAAGGCAACAAAGGCTGGCAGTAATGCGATAATGCCAGAGTGCAATGGGTGTTAAGAACCCGTTGCATTTATGTATTGTATTTAGTAAATAATCAGGCTCATCCAAATTGTGATCTCAGCTCTCAACCAAGGCCATTAAAATCAAGGTTAATGCTTTAATAATCCTTTGCTGTTTTTTATATGGTCAAAAAGAACCCTTTTCTATTTGCATGGTCATAATATTATTGACCTCTTCATCCCATGAATACACATCAAAAGGAACTGAAATCAAAGTAATTACCGATGTTGTTCTCTCATGGTAAACATTTAACTCCTTGTTCTGTCTCCTTCAGTAAATTGAAATGGATTTAAAAAACACAGACAGGAAAAACTTGCACAAAGGTCAGTATTGTCAGAATATCCTGTGTTTTACTTGTCAAAATATTTTAACAGGTAAAGATAAAACATACACAATAGTTAGCAGGTAGCTGCTACTTGAATTAGAATAGCTAATTTGGTGACAACACATTTATTAGGCTGGAAAAGCACAAATACTTCAACAAGTATTAATTAGTCCTGTATTGTAGTGTTAACTGTTCATAGCAATCTCACATGTCATAACAGCCACAAATCTTTGTAAACCTTAATGTCTTGCATTAGACATGTCACTCTCAAACATGGACTCATGTCACTGAGAAAAGGCAAATAATAATAGTTTATTTTCTATTTTTCTGGACTTCAAGACTGTAGTGATTTATATAATAAGTCTTCCTTCATTGTTTCAAAGTGCAAATAAAATTCAAGGTGGTATCAATTAGAAAGGAAGAGGATAGAGAGGTTAATTCATTCATTTAGGTATGCGTTGTGTAAAAAACTCAACTTTTGGGTAAATATCAAGCTGTGAGGGAGAAAGCATGGTTGACTTGTTCTTATTATTGACAGAACTCAGGCAGTCCTACACTGCTGCCAATTTTGCCCACCATGAGCCTGGACATTGAACAATGTGAGGTTGCTTATCATTACAATGATAATATGACAGAAATTTAACTATATCATTACAAACACTTCCCTCATTTTAGAAATGGGACTGTAAACCCAAATGCACATTTCTCAAGGCTATGCCAAAAGTCAGAGGCAGAAATGAAGGCTACAATCAAATTTCCTGAATCTTGGCTCCAGATTTTAATCCCGTGTTAGTTCTATACCAGTGCATGCTACTTCTTTCATTCAATTTCTCTTGAACAAAACCGTAACTCTAAAGAACCTTTTTTTCCCCCTAAATACCCAACATTTGTTATTGTTACATATTGTTACATACTATTACAAGTTTGCACAGTTGCAATTGAGGACCATCTTATTTTTCTACAGAGAGTGACACTAGTGCTATGTCTGTGATCTTTCATCTTTTGAAATTTGACCAAAATCAGCCATGAAGAACTCTAAATCAATGCAGAGAGCTGACACAATATTATTGCAGAAGTGAATAATACTTTCTGCAGTCTCACACTGGTGTAATTCTGAAGATAATAAAAATTATATTTAGCTGCCCAACTAGCAAGCCTCACACAAAAGAACATTCAATTAAAAAATGCAAATGCCTTTCTTTTGGCTAGCGGAGAAATATTCCATAGTGATTCCCACTGATTTCAAGAGAAAGCAAAGTTATCGTTGAGCATGGAGGTGTTTTGAGAAGCTCAGCTGTGTCAGCAAAGAACTGAACTTAACAACCCTATTAAGGAGGGTAGCAGATACTTCTGGTTTTTCTAAACATTTAGTCAGGAGCTGTGGCCCTCACACTTCAATGACAAAAGCAGTTCACCACAGCTTCTTCATTAAACTTTAGTGCTACCAAGAAAAAAGCCCCACCACACACCACACTTGCTCCCAAAGCACAGCTGCAATGAACGCCACTGGCCAGGCACAAGGCACAGCATTTTAAAGTAAAGTATGTATCAGCTCAGTTCCCAGTGAACAGTGAACTGTCTCAAATCCACGTTATAGAGGTTGGATCAATCTTGCAAACACAAGCCATTGCTGAAAAGAGGCCCTGAACTGAAACAGCCTGGAAAATGTATTAGATATTAATCCTAGCAGAAAGTATTGCTACCAAGCAAGTTAAAACACATTATGGCAAAACTTAAATTAAACATATCCTTAAAAAGCTTGCCTTGCAGATGCAAGCTCCCTTACGTGAGGAAGTAAATTACTGAGAGGCTGTCAAGGGGAAAATATTTGCTAGCGCAAGATTGTTTTCTTTAATGTTTATCCAGTCTGAAATAAATACAAACTCTCTCTTTTGCTCACAACATCTTTCTACGTTTCTTGGGAAAAGGCTTGACCCTACTTCATTCTTGCAGTGAATTGGATGCAGCCCCTTCCCTGCTTCAACTGTTTAAAGTTAATTGCCTTGGCTGATTATTTTTTCATATTGCTGTAGCACCAAGCACTTCCACCTATGGAAGTGGTGTCTTGATGCCAAAGTGCTTATGGTCGAAATAAGTTATGTCTTCCCAGATCAATCCACCCAAGACACAATGTAATTGCTCTTGAGATGAGCTGGTTTCCACTGACCTCCAGACTGGCTAAAGCCAGCTCAGCTCTCTCTAGGCTACCTTTCAGCTGTGGCTGTCATTGTGTGAAGACACACCCACAGGAAAAGGGCTGCAAAAAAGGAGTATTTCAATCTTCACTGTGTAACTAGTGAATTGAGACACAGAGGCACCCAGTCACTTGCCTAAGGTCACACACATAGTTGGCCAGTGGTGAGAAACTCAGCTTCTATATCTTGACTCCTTACTCAGTGGCTTAATTCTAAAAGCAACTCTCTCAACAACACCATTACTATAACTTGTGGGGAAACTGAGATTTCTGCAAATAATTGCAACAGTCTTGGAGCTCAGACAAATGAGTGAATTATCAGAGCTTCATGTGTTTGCGTCTATCAGCTGAGCCACAGTAACTGACCGTGTGTGTGTTTTCAGCCCACAATAAACAAGAGGTAAAACACATTAACTTCAATCTTTTACACTGAGGTTTACCATTACAGACTTTGCTTCATGCTTGTTAGATGCCAAGAATGTGCCAAGGGTCACTTACTGCTGCTCAATGGACACAAGGTAATCTGTCAAGCAGGGGTAACTCAAATGTGTGTCTGAGCCTGAAAATAAACACAGTAGAAATGTGGATCCCTCTTGGCACAGTATTTTAACTCCTTAACTCAGAACGCCATTGTAATGGTTTTTGACTTTTCAGTAACTCCCATTTTTAGAGTTTGAGCTGGTCTGGTCAATTATACAAAGGTTTGCAATTTATGCTGCTACACAATACCAGTGAACACAGGTAATTCATGACATATACTTCCTGCAATACTTGCAGTCACCATTGGCAGCTATACCTTAAAGTCCAAACCAGAGAGTTTTTCCAGTCTTTTGTTTACATCGGGAGAATCCATCGTCTTTGTAAACTGAATAAAGCAGAGTTGGTTATGGTCCTCAAATGACAAGATGATGAAATTGTCTGTAAGAACAGCTGAAAAAAAAACCCCAAATAAAATTGTCAGCACGGTAACACCTATTTCTAGGAACAAAACAAAGTAGTGAACACTCCACTGAGATGCTGCAAAAAGCAATTTTTTTCAAGACAGTGTCTTAAATATTACACTGAAAGCCCTGTAATGTCCTAAAACACATCAGTGTGTCATCCTGTCAGGACCTTCTTGGAAATGAGAAATAAAGCCTAGGGAATACTCTGATTACACACACCTGAATAAATTATCTCATGTCAAATTGCCACTACATTCAAATATACATTTTATGCCCTTCCACATTAATTTTCATCTCAGTACTCAGCCTTCAGTATTTCTTTTTCTTACAGTTACATCCACCAGTGTTTCGGAAATGCACCTCATACAGCTTAGCATTATTATCTTAAGGGTAATAAATGCATAGTAGTACTCAAGGTGTATCTGGTATTTTGACACCGTAAGGTTCCTGGTGCTGCTGCAGACACCAAGGAGGCTGTTACATGCAGGATTAGGTTTCAGAGGAGTTATGAATTCATTGAAAGCTTCACACGGGGGTACCCAAATAATAGAAGTCACCAAGATGGAACAGCCTCCCTTGGAGTCTGGAAAAGCTCAGTGGAATCCCCACTGTTGTCGTAGGGGGGTGCTAGAACAAATAAGTTCAATATAAAAGTGATTAATTAATCTGACAATGAAAATTGCTTAGAAAATAGTATCTAGGATTTTTCCCAGTAACAAGCAGCACCCACACTTGAAGAGATGTCTGAGTATGACAGACTTATGGGGTAAGTAGTACCACATCACTGAAGAATCACTGATGGTTTAAAATAAAGTTAGAAAGCTGTGCTCAGACTGTGAACTCAAAAACCTCTCCTAAAAGGAAAATGCCAATTAAAGTGGAACCAGACTTAGAAACAAACAAACAAAACTCTGTGGAACAACCTCTGAAAAACAAACTAAAAAAACCCATTTATTACTAATATCCCAGATTCTTAAATCTAAATTTTACATATCCTTAAGTAGATTGATGGTTTAGTCTTACATATAAGCATGGAAAACTGGCTACTCAGCTTTGCTTTTCTTTAGTCTGATTTATAACCACTTGCATTTTCCAACAGTCATGTCCTGGCACAACTCTGAAGTATCTGGCATGCAAATGCTAAAGGGTAGAGTTTAGAGCCAAATAATTGCCTTTGAAATGTAATATTAACACTAGCTTTTTTGAAAAAAAAAATAAAAGTAAAAAAAAGGTGATAAAGCATCTGATAAGATGATTCAGAAGCTATAACTGAGATCCTGCACACACATGAAAATTGAAAACCACTGAATATGGTATCCTCAATATGTATGTACACAGTTAAAATATTTTGATGTGTTCACAGACATAGTTTACGTCAAAGATGAGCTGCAGCACACCTCAGATGCTGATGAAATTTTGCCTGTAAATAATAAGAATTAGGAGGACTTTCTTAGATGCAGGAGGATTATAAAAGCAGTAGTAATTCTGTATTTTGTGCACACAGTCTGACCTTTATTCCAAATGTTAAGAGGACATGCTACTCTGAATGAGAATTACAACATTTCACGAGTAATTCTGGGAGATTGTAACCCTTATCCATTTCTATATATACACAAGTGCTGAAGTAAGAACTATTATTTTTATACAGGCTTCTTGTACTAAATGTAGAATTTCTCTTGGCCAACTTTACAATCACAAATGTAATTTGAAGTCAGATTTGGAAAGATGTGCAATTTTGTTGAATTAAAATTAATTTCCTCTAGGACAACATTATCTCATGTTCCTCATGCAAGGATAGTTCAGTACAAAAATTTGTATTTTGAGCACTATTTGTGTGGGTAACAAAAGCATCTTCTTTTATTGTTCATGAAAATAAAAACTAGTGCAGTGAAACTTATTGAGTGGTTTGCTTTTACTGAACAGAGGCAATTTTATTTCACCTTCAGACCTGGGTATTAGCAAACATGGAGGGTTAAGAAAATCTTGAATAAGTGAAAATAAGGACAAAACATTATATAATAACATTTATATAATAAATACAGTGCTCTAAATGTAGTAAAACATATTTGTTGCTTTATTGTTGATTTAGTTGTAAGCTTTTTCAGTTAGAAGAATTTCCTAAACAAATATTTGTATTTCTATGACATATTAAGCCAAGGTAAGGCATGACACATACAATTTTTTTAAAATTATTTTTTAAAGACAAAGTATTCAAAATAATTTCCACAAACTACTTCAATTTGGGTATAACATTAGATTCCATGCTTTCCTACTTTATTCCCTACCTGAAAGTAGGAAATCCTCCCTCCAGAAACAGAGGGCAAAAAATTCTAGATGGAATTAGTAGTCCAGTAATTAAGGTGAAGAGTGAAAAAAAGAAGACAAGATAGTAAATGTGTTCTGTGCTCTCTGTGTAATTAGTTCATAAAAAATGAGGTCAGGGTTAAATTTTTTTTTATGAATAAAGATTCTACTAACATAGTTATATTAATGTTAATTTTCAAGACTAAACTACAATATATTGACAAGAAAACATCAGAGGGACACAGTATTGTAATTTCTTAAAAAACACGGCCAATATACAATAGATGCCTGGGTAGAGAGAAAAATAAATCATTAAAGATCAAACCAGAATTAAGTGCATATTCTTACTAGAAGGATGTAATGTGGGTCTACTCTTAAAGAATTTGGAAGGTAGTGCACATGTAATATGGCTCACACCAAAATTTCATACTCCTGCTTGTGCAGAAGCCAAGATACCAGTCGATTTCTCAATGATATGAGTCATATCATAAAGCTGTGGAAAACAGGGACGTTTTTGTAAGTTTTCTTCTGCATTAAATGGAAACTTAATTTTTAGCAGTCACTAGTTAATAACAATAGCGAGATTCTGGGTATCAAGAAACTGAATCAGAACACCTCCACATAACTAATGTTATCCAGCCTTTTTTAATAACAGCTTTAACAATAACTATCCCATGTAATTATTCAATTGGCTAATGTTTGGTTCTGTCCCATTTTCCCACTTACGAAATAAACATGACAAGTTCAAATGGCATGTTGACAGCGATTACAATGTGTAAGAAAAGGAATTTTAGAAACCCATGCAGCATTTGACAAGCCTGAAAACTTTGATGTTAAATATTATTCTTAAAGTGTTCTTAGTCCTGAGGGTTGTAACTATAGCATTACATGCAATTACTTGTTGTGTTTGCAAGTCCCCAGTGGCAATAATTAGTCTACCTGTTGACATACTGTTTCTCTACTCTATTGTTAATGTAGGCAATTGATTTGCACATGGGTGTAATTACCATCACTGATGGTGTCGGAGATGAGCTTCCCCACCAGGGTCCTGTCAATCACCACTTTCTCCAGCTGTGGCCCAGAAAGGCTTAGGGACACCAAAGTACCTGAGTGAAAGAGGAGCTGAATCCAAAGAGCAAGAAAACAAGACATCAAAAATCATTAATAAAGTGAAACGTTCCAAGGTACATATTAGCAGCCGTCCATTAACTAGTAATCTAATTTTCAAAATTACAAAAATGAATTATCATTGATGTGAAGATGTCTTATAAAGACTTTGAAAGCTTTTTCAATGAGAGATGCAACACGACACCGAATTATAAGGGTACAAGAACTACAATTGCTGAACACCTGAAGAAGCAGCTAAGTCCTCAAATGTTACACAAAATGCACTGAATTAGTTTGTTAAAAACAGAGATCAAAATCCTGTCCTGAATGAGGGAAGGAATTACACTGATCACTCTATCATCCATGGACCTGATTTTTTCTGTATAAAGTAACTGCATCGCCTGCATGTAAAAACATATAAAGTAGGGTTTAATATAATTCTATATTATTATCACAGATTAAAACCAGCACCTTTTTGCTATCCTTGTTATTTCTGGTCATTCATATATTGTTTAAATTAAATAATTGTGCCCTACCACAGAGACAGCTGTGAGCTACCAATAAATCCATTCACTCTTTGACATAATGTTATAGATGTCTCTCTTAGAAAGAAAGAATTTAAACTATTGGACAGAACAGTCAGAGGGTTATTTCAGAGTTAATTGAATATTCATGCCTAATTAATTTAAATTAAATGACACATATAATCTTGAATACTAAGTTACAGTATTTATCAGCTCCTTCTTATGCAATATCTTCTGTGAGATAGAGAATGCTCAGTGGGAGGAGTTATGAAAAACGTTTATTTTCACATAATTAAACCATTAGTCATTTTCTGAATGCAACTACTACAGCAAAGGAATTCAGAAAATAAAGCCCATAAAAGGAATTCTCAGTGGAAAGACCATTGCAGACAAGTCCAGTGGGCCTACCAAAGGCCAGGAATGTGGCACTCCAGCTCTTACTTCTACCTAACAGTAGATTTTTAAAGAAATCTCTGTGCTTTTAACAAACTTAACTACCAAAGAAACATTTGCTCTTGTAGGAGAATTTGGCAGAAAAAATTCCCTGTTTGTTCTGTACTGGAGCTGTGAGACAAACATGACCGCAATATAATCTTTAGAACTCTCTTGCAGTGAAATCCACTGGATTGTATAATAAATAAAAAGTATGAGGGACAGGAATGTAGTGATGTAATTGGGCATGCCCCTTGTGCAATGCTCTGCTCCTGATAATTTAGTTATGGAAACTCTCAGTTTTACATATTTTGCTATATCACTATACCTCTGTGCTCTCCAAGGAATAGAACAAATGTATTTAAATAAATTATCTTCTTGCCCTAACACCTTTAACTAACATTTTTATAAATGAAGTCCAGTGATGTGTGAAACAGAGACAAAAAAAACCCAGTGATGTGAAATTAATTTCTAAGAACAAATGATCAGTTCCCATCCTGCCAAAGTCTAATCATACATGCTTTTGATATATACATATAGTCAATGTTTCAATATTCCCTGTCATGACAGATGTCCTTTAAGGTTTTGTCCTAGTCAAAATGTTAGACACGCTTACACTCATGCAGCTTTTATTACAATCTTCCAAAACTTCAATTTGTCCTTATGTTGAAGTTAGATTAGATAAAATCACAATTTATTTCTAACTTGGTAACGTGAAGTCCAGCAAGGTTTGACTACAGCTGGCTATAACTGTCTGAAAAACCTGCTGGAAAAAGTGAGGGTTGAAACCCAGGAGCTGCCAAACGGTGATGTAAGGAACAATCAAGCAAAATTACATAAATACTCTAGAAAGCCCAGTTCTAAATTACTGAATGGATATCAGCCTGATAGAGGAGAGTAAAACACGCCCAATCCTTCAGTGTTATGTGCCAACAAGAGGGATGGTGCAGTCAGGGTGTAAATTCACTTTATGCCTATGTATTAATTTCTTGGTAATGGCATAAATCACACCTGTTACAGAGCCAGAATAGAAATCAATGAAAACCTCTCCAGTGTTTCATGACAAGACATTTATATAAACACAAAATGTTGTGCTAATGGGTGTGCTTTGCTTTACATCTATGAAACTAGTCATTAAACCAGTGCTATGGATTTTCAGTATTGTATAGATCTCTATGCTATCATTATGGCATGACAGAATCACAGATAGTAGGTAAAAGTAGTATCATTTCCATGACTTTTATTGTTTCTCCCATTGTGTTCCCTCCTTCTTTCATTTTACAGCAAAACATTCTTTCCCATTATTCTCCTCAGAAGTTTGAGATATTTGGGAAAATCTTAAATTGTAATTTAACCAATTTTTGTTATAACTTAGTGTGGTTGGTCCATAGGTTTAAGTTCATTCTTCTAGGAACTTTAGAGTCTAAATTTAAAAAGTTAATCAGAGACCTAAAACACTATACAGCCATGTAAGGTTAGTATTTCATCCATTTCCCTTTACAAATGCTTTGGATTAGAACTGAGGTTTTTTAAAAATTAGTTCTTAGAGTTTACCATGAAGTACAAACAGGTACTTAAAGAAAGCAGGGCAGTGGTGGAGTCACCACTCCTGGAGGTATTAAAGATGTGTAGATGTGGAACTTAAGGGCACATTTTAGTGGTGAACTTGGGAGCGTTAGGTTAACAGCTGGACTCACTCTTCCAGGGCTTTTCAATCCTAAATGATTCTATGATTCTATGCTATCTTTCATCAAAAATATTCCGTAAAAGAGAAAATATTTATGTGCTCAAATTGAACTCACTATTTCAATTTGCTACATTCTGTGTAGTCTGTGGAAAGGCAGTTCCATGATAATAAGATTTAGGTGCTGTTACACATAAGCTTGCCTAGTTAAGCTCATGTTTTGGTGGATGGGAGCAGTCCAATCACAAGCATGAATGAATATAAAGCAAATAGGAAAGATTGCAAACTTGGCTTGAACACGGATACACAGTGATCCAACTCCAAAGGGAACAGCCCATCAATGCTAAGGAATAAAAGCCAATGTAAGAGGCATTATTTACACAAGGCAGTACATCATTCCATCTAACAGATACTAAATTAGGGAAAGAAATTCACAGTGATGAAACACATCATAAATTTTTCAGACTGAAGTACTGTGATGGGAAAAATAAAATCAGAAGAGTTATCTTCAGACCTTAAACAGTCACAAGGTGTTCCTAAACAAAATATGAAAGCATGACTTCATACCTGTTGGAAGAATAAGGCAGAGACATTGTACTTGAATGTACTCTGAGTAAAATGTTGGGGCACATGGTCATTCTACATGCTGGGAAGGAAGGGCCACTTAATTTCTGTGTTATTGAGGAGTTGAATGTGAAGACTTTGATAGAAGGGATTATGTATTTTATATGCCAAAAATTGTTCTCCACTGAGCAAGAAAGACATAAGCAGCAGAGGATACTCAGGGGAAGACTTAGCCCTTCCCCGATAGCAAAGTGCTCCAATACATATTTGAGTTAGTTTTTATTAAGCAAAGGACTTGAGTACAGGTTCATGACTTAAGGACTTTAGTACAACTTAAGCATCTACTTAAGTGGATCCCTTTATCCTCAGAAGCCTGAGCCCTTGACTCCTCATTCATGCAGCTCAGCTGCTTATCAGCCCTTCTACCTAAAAAGATACCTGTGGAGCAAAGCCAGGATTTGCTTCTATCTGATTAAAATTGGAAGAGAAGGAAAATATGCCTGTAAAAAATATTGCTGCAAACTGTTTTCCCTTAGAGAGCCCAACTGACAAAGGAATATGCAAAAGGAGAAGAGAATTGCAAAGCACTTCTTGTTCAAGCAGGTTCCCAGGGTTTTTCCCCACCTCTTCATTCCAGGTTGCTTTCTTAGCCACCCCACCATAATTACTGTGTTGCATGCCTTATTACAGATGAAGTTATTGTTGTTACATGTTACTGTTTCACAATAATCAATGCATTTATACTTCTAGCTCCAAATATCTAAAACCACACAACACATTAATGGTTGTGATCAAAAGCAACCAAAAGAATTTAATATGAGGGCAGTGTTCCTCTTAGTAATTGGGGATGGGTGCTGGCTTCTCATGTATTCTAGACAGAATGTCTTGGTTTTGATATCAAATGTGCTATGTCACCATGTGTCTTGCTAAATCAGTTTGCTAAATGGGCATTGTAACTGATAGAACAAGCAAGAAAGTATTGCTGTGGATCTCAATTCAGAATCCAGTCCTAAGTATGTCGACAACGGCAACAGAAAAACTATTTATGTACATACGTAAATTGCAATACAAATACAACTAAATGAAATCAAAACAATTTAGCAAAGTATACATAAATCTTTTTCATTAGCAGGTAACAGATATGATTCATAGCTAGTGCTTGGCTTTTATACAATAAAATGTATAACGATGTTGGCATGTGTTTAATTTAACATCATAATGCAAATGTAAAACTAAAAAAAATTTGGAAATCAAATGTTTCAGCTAGACCTCATTTATTTTTACTACCTTATATTGTAAAACCAAACCTTAACCAATGGCATCATTTCATAGGAAGATTTCATGATTTTGTGGCAAAACTTAAAAGCATTCCAAAGAATTAGAGAAGGAGACCAAGAAAAGAAGCAGCCAGAGCTGAGCTGAGTAAACTCAACAAGACTGATAAAATTAATTCCTCAGGTTATTACTCCTTGGCAGGGAAAGCTGAGGAGTACAGTGGCATCTCATTGTAAAGACTTCTTGTCTTTTTCCTGTCATCCTTCTTTTATGGTCTATTTATTTTCCTTTGACATCAGCTAACTGAAGATTACAGGATTATTTCAGCAACTCAACACAGGTCATCAAAGTTAGGGGTCAGAAGTACCTTACAGAAATGGTGCAGGTTCAGATCCTATTGGAGCAGAGCTAAAGAGAAGACCTCAGTCCTTTAGGACTCAACTAAGCTCTTTTAAATATGAGAGCAAGCTCCTTGACAAAAATCCCTGTACTGTCTAGGTTACGTTTACGTGAACTGGCACACCATCTATTTCAGAAGCTCTAAGCAGTGCTGGAATGTACACCTAGGACTGCAAAAATGAAGGTCTTTGGGGTTTTTTTGGCCATGGACAAGGAAGTAAATATGAAACTTCTAATGCACTGATTTCACACCAAAAAAACCCGTTCTAGGATAAATTTTGATGCTTAAAATGAAACACTAAGAAGGTAGAAAACCAAGCCAGCATCATGGTCATTCTAGGCAAACTCATATAGAAAAGCCAACTTTGAGAAATATACTCGTGCAATGGACAAGATAATCTGCAATGGACAAGATAATCTGCAGGCAAAACAACTGGATTTCTCACTGGGGCATATGCATGAAGTCTAATTGGCCATTTGCACATAAACAGTTAACATGACAGCATGCTTATTTTTAGCTGATACATGTTTAAAATTACAGCCCCAAATTTTTGCCTGTAGGCCAGTTCGAAGATGGAAGTGCTGGAGGAAGAGTGAGGGATTAGGAACTGTGGTATTTAAAGTGGTATTTAGGTTACAGAAGGCACACTGGCAGCAGCCCTATGCTTGTTTTTCACAAAATCTGAGGGAAATCATACTACTCTTTTAAAGGATAGTCTTGTTTTCATTGCTTCACCTTTCAGTTTTCTATTTGTCTTGCTCAAGGTACAGCAGCCATTGAGTTTTTGGCCGGCACATTGTTATTACAACGCAAAGGGAACTGCTCCTAGTTCAGCTACAGATATGGCAGATTCGAATACAAATAGCATTTAATGAAAAATGGGAAAACGTGGCTGTTGAGTTAAATATTTTAATTTCTATAAAGGAGTTTATTTGATATTGTATTGCTACTAAAAAAAAAAAGGAAAAATAGATACTATGATTAAACCATATACTCAAATTTAGCCCAAAACATTGAAATTATGAAAATCAGGGTAATTTCCTACATGTTCTTCATTATGTTTGTCTGAAACATTGCTTTAACTCTCCAAAGTTAATGCAAACATGGACTCTTCCCACTAGCTCTGGTATTCATCGAAAAAAGGTTGTGAATACAGCAGTGTTATGCCACCGATGACACCACTGTGTGGTAAGCACTCTCTGCTGAAACAGTTAATTAGTATTCTACTTAGAATTAAAAAATAAGCATACAACATCTTTTCCAGATTTCAGAATATTTGCATCAAAAAGAGACAATCCAATTATTGCTGCCAAATGCTCAAAGACAGATGAGCAGCAGAAAAACAAACCATCCGACACCAAAATTGATAGAAGACAGCTTTTCTGTTCTAGACTCTTCAAAATGATTCATTTTTCTCTATTTTATTTTCATTTGCTGGAGGTCTTTTATTTTCAGGAAGACAGAAAGTGGAATAACACAATTGTTTTGGCAAAACATTCTAACCCTTGCTGGAGATTTCAATAATCAGTCACTATTAAACAAAAACCATTTTGTTTTGTGATTGAGAAACTAAAAGCAGAATTTAAGGAGAGAGAAATGACTGTGACTTTTATCTGTAACTTTCACTCTGATTATGTTATAACCTATACCATCACTTATACTCTAGCCTTAGAAGCCATCTAAAAAAAAACCAAAAACCAAATACTCATTTTATTAAACCTTTACATGGTTCAATACCTAATATACTAAGATGAAAACACCCATCTCTTTTTTTTCCCATCTTGTAGAAGAAATAAGTTCAATCGTATTCGTCTCATTCGTAAGCCTGAAATAACTTAGAGAGTGCTAAGACAGAAAATAAAGAAGAGTTTTATACTGAACTGATAGTCAGCCAAAGGTGTTATATTGTAAAGGCAGGATGACACACCCTGGCAAGAAGTTTAGTTTTCCAGAGTATGTATTGTACATATTGCAGGTGGATGCTGATGGATGGGAGGGGAAGGAAAATGGTAAAGGGAGAATGGACAGGGAGAGCAAATGAAGAGACGGCAAACTGGGAAGCAAATGAATGCACTCACAGCTGACTTGGTATTTCTCAACCAAATTCCTTTCCTAATCAGAACAGTAATAACAGGAAAAAATTATTTCCCCCAAATTAGCATACAATTAATATTTAAACCAGCTCTAGAAGATTAACATTCACAGATGTATACTATGTAATTTGTATGTGAATTATATACATTTGCTAGCAGTAAGATCTGATAGGCAAATGTAGCTTAGACAATCATATTTTTATAATTGATATGAAAAGACTACATACCATTTGGCATGTCAAGTATTTAAACATTTTGCTATTCTTAAAGGCATTTCTGGAATTTTAGCTGTAGAGTGTTCGGATATTTAACAAACATTCTGCTAACACACATTTGGAACTACTTGAATAAGAAGAAAAAATTATGAGTCTGAAAAAACATAAAAATTAGAAGACAAAATTCCTTTTTTGAAACAGTAATATTGACAAGTATTCCACATGCCAAAGCAGTTTCAAATATGATGCATTTTCCTCATGAAGGTTGTATAAACATATAAAATTCACTACATGTGCTTTTCAGAAGAAGCACATGATTATGGAGCACGTCATGTTCAGCTTTCCTCCCTGCCCTACTCTTCTGTCTTAATGAGGATGTGAAAAAGGGTTTCTTGTACACAAAATGTGGAACTCATATAGCCAGAGAACATAACTATATGTGTGCCACATGTCACAATATCTTTTATTCCATAACTTGATTAATGATCTTGTTGGTTTAGAGTTATAACTTCCCTCCCATATTACATAAGCATAAAGTAAAAAGATTTGTGACAGATATGTAAATAATTAAGACATAAAAATAATATAACACAGATTCCAGACCTGTCTATATTTTTTAATATACAGCTGCTCCCTCAGCCTGCTATTTTGAGGTACAGGATGTTTTCAGTTTTCCCAAACAGTAATAGTAATAATAACAATAACAATAATTAACAATAATAATAGTAATCATCATCACCATCATCATCATCATCATCTCACAGAATCAGGGCCCTTTAATGTAATTTCTTCGTGTTGATAAACCCCAGCCTTTTTATTTGAGGCATGTATTTCAGAGTAGAAATTTAAATAAACCCAGTCTACATAATAAGGGCCCACATATTAAAAAAACTCCAATGATTTTTTGTGTTAACATTTTAACATTACTGCTCCCATCACTGAATGGCTCTTCAGCACCACTGACTGAACACTCCAAGACCTTTTGATGACACTGTACCTGGCAGGTATGTTTGTTCTTCCATTTGCTCAACACACATGGACTGTTCTGCATTAAGTCCTAAAGGACAACAGAAAACAGAGAGTGGAGTTGGCAGCACACATTGTCACTATCAGTTAACAGACTTCTGATTTTCAAGTTCACAGATGAAAAATGCCACACAAAGATGCGGCTGTTTTAGAAGAGCCCACCAGACAAAAGCATGTTTATCATCACTGGGAGAGTTAGATCTTCATGAAAATTAAAGCTGTTGAAAGAGGTCTGAAAAGCAGACTAGATGTTGCTGTGCTGGAAACTTTCTGAACCATACCTCCACCTCCTTGAGAGCATCTCGCAGTTTGTCTGGTCGCTTGGTTCTCAGGACCCAAGGATAATCTCGAGCTGTCAAATAAAATTGGGGGAAAAAAAAAATAAAGAAGGTAGAGAAATGTGTATATATCAGTGACTGTATATATATACATGTGGGTGTGTGTACAAACATACACTACATACATGTCATTTTAAATACAATACATATATGCCATTTTAAAAAGTTCTTTGAGTTGAGCTTCCTTTTCTGTGGAAACATAAACCCAAGATTTCTAGGAGTTACTGTACATGTAAAACTTACCTACAGCTGGAAGGAAATGGCCACGGTTTCTATTGCCAAAGGATCTGTTTTTGGAAGGCTCAGCCACAGGGACAGTTGGCATGCTCTGTCCACACTGACCATGATTTCCCCATGGCAATTGTGTGCAAAGCTTACCCAGCTGCTAAGCACTTGCAATGAAAAATTGCTGTTCAGTATATTAACTCAGTTTCAAGTTTCAAGCATCCTAAACAGATTCTATTCTTCTGAACTAACATTTCATTGCCTAATTTCAAAAAGCAGGCACTAACATGTCTGCAAAATGTATATGCAGGAATATATGCATAAATAGAAGTATTAACAACAAGCAATTGTGAATGCCATAACTTAGGAGTGTAGTTATTTATAGGGTGTTCTTGAAAATTTGGTCTGAAGAATCTGCCAAGTCAAGCAAAGAAGAAACTGCATGACTGCTGAAGTCCTTTAACAAATTTATTAGTGTTCAGCACACTATTGTGAAAATTCTGGCCTAATGCATTAATTCTAGCAACCAGGAGGCAAAGCTTCCTCTGGAGTTTCCAGTAATTGGCTTGTTTCATGGCTGAGAATCAGGCTCTAATAACTTGTGAAATTTCTTCATTTAAAAGTGAGCAGTTTTCTGTTCATAAGTGTACAATAAAAACCATGAGAAACTAGAACACATTGTTTATAATCTGTTCCTATTTAAAGGAAACCTGATGAAAAGTTTTGAGCTCCAAGCTGTCAGTTTGTATGCCAACTTCCAGACTGAATGACTTAGCAGTTATGCTTAAACTTCCCTGCAAAAAGGAGCTTACAATAGAAGTGCTTTAGAGTGAAAAAATGAAGGATTTCATATATCAACAAAAGAGGACATCAGCATACAACTTCTCTTTGTGTTTCATTGGACTGAAGCCAGCATTGGTAGAACTGTTATGATAATATTAATTAGGCATGTAAGATCACATTTTCAATGGGTGCCTTCATAAATACTGGAATATTTATCCACATATGCAAAATGGGAAATTGCCTGTACAGATACCAAACTATCTGTACAAATCAACAGCTGCAAATTAAGTTCCCCAGTGCTCCTCTTTCCAAAATGTGCTGTGCAGGCTTTGTGTCCCTGCATTCCCAGGGACAAGGTGCAGCAGCTTGAGTTCCTTTTGCCTGTCACACGTGTAAAAGGTACCACTGGGGCTGCTGGCGACGTGGTTTACCTGGGCCTGCTCCTCCTTTCACACATGCAGCACCTGTGGGATAGCACGACACTGAGCACAAGGGATGCAGACCTGTGAGGCTCCTCCCTGCCTAGAACCCTCCCTCACCTTCCCAGAGCTGCACTGATCCTGCCTGACACAGAATCCTCTGAAGCGGGTGTGGATTTGCCACATGGCTGCACCTTCACACCCATCCCCAGCAGGGCTTCAACCTGCTCCAAACACACCTTGCAGTGCTGGAAAGAAACAATCCTTCCAGAACACATTTTGCCTTCATATGCACGCACAATTCCATGGGAATTTTCATTTGGATAAGCTAACAGCATAGACATTGCTTTCTGAAGTTGTCTAAAAAATCAATTAGATTTTTCAGAGTTGTCATGTAATAATGTTTGAACATTAATTAATGTTCTGAGCAATGCAGAAGTTGTAAAACTTGAGCTAAAGAAAAGTTGTACTACCATAAAAATCTTTAACTGTCACAGTACTGCTGTATGATAGCATGAACTGAAATTGCTTTTAACCAGGTAATGCAGGGACAGTGTAAATGATTCAAAGCACCTGATTATTAATCTGGAATTTGATTTTGGCTGGAAGTATTTTAGTTAAAATTTTCAGTTTTAAGGCAGTTGGTGTTGCAAGTCAGGAGATGATTGGGGAAATGTTTTTTGCTCATCTCCTAAGTAAATTTCATAAGGAAAAATCTGGATTATTTTTGTGATTCCTTTTGGCAACGGACTTGAAAAGCAATAGATGCTACCATGCTTAGTGACAGGAAAAAAAACCAACCAGATTGTAAATATACCAGGAAGGAATAATTATAAATTTTCAATTGTTTTGTGCTGTGTAGTTCTGTGATCATCAGTCTTAGATGACATGTGCAGAAAGTTACATTGGAAGCAGTCTGAGGTTGTTTTAATGCTCTTCCACGGGCATCACCAATCCAAATTAGGAATTTGGTCTTACTGTAAGAAGAAACTCAGAAAATATCCTTACATTCTGCTAGCTTTTGCTTCTCTTCTAAGTAACTGTGCTTCATCTGTGATGCTAAAGGAAAGAGGATGAAAAGATGAATTAATCCTTACAACTGCTGTCAGCAAATATTAATATTAGAGACAGGACTAGCACAGTTGGATAAAACACAGAAATTTCCAAAACAATCAAGGCAGCCCCGACGCTTTCGCCCAGCAAAGCAGATATCTTAAATTCGCAGTGAAAGAAAGGCTGCCACAGCCGCGCAGGTGGGCTGGCACGGCCGAGCCCCGGTCTCGCCCGGCAGGGAGCGAGGTGAGCCGGGTCCGTCGGTCCGTCGGCACAGCCGCATGCGAACCACAGCACTCGGACGGGCGAAAAGGGGGGAAACTCCAGCCCCACAGCCCCTTCGGCCCGTGGGGAAACTTGTAGGATTACCAGGATTAATCAGATAAAGGAAATGGATCGCTCGCCCTGGAATGGCTATTCCGGAGGGCAGGCAGAGATGCCCTCTGCTGGGATCCCGGCGATCACCTGGCCGTGCACTGGGCTCCACACATCAAAATGCCTTAAAACCCGTAAGATTTCAGAGTGTAAAATCCCAGTGGGGTTTCTAGTTACATAACGGTTGGGTTTATGTAAATATTTTTTCTTTCTTTTTTTTTTTTTCTTCTGTGGTTTAAAAAGTTTTTAAATATTCCTATGTAAGCTGGGGAAGAGAAACTCTTTCTGTTTCCTTACTCCATAGACATACAGAGGCATATACTGACGAGAAATTTTTAAGAGCAAGCAGTTGGTGTCAAACATTGAACATCCTGAAGTTTTGTTTTGTTTCAGTTGTTGTTATTTATATTTTACCTGATTCTTTCTTGTCATAGTACTGGTGGATCCCAATGTCTTCATCTGTACAATTAAACGCAAATACATTAAATTATGGATGTGACACTAGAAACAGAACGCAACTTAGAAAGCAAAGTTCAGCACCTCAATTTTTGCCAGCTAGAGCAGTGTTAGGTGTTAAAATACAAGCACAGTATACAGCCTGAATACCACTAGGACTTTTAAGAACCAGCAGACAAGGCATGAAGAAGGATGTGACAAGCCCTTACATTTATTTGGAGCTGTCACTTCCCCTACATACACTTTGATTTCCTTCCAGCTGCACACATGCAGAAGCATTTTTACCACCTTCCTAATTTGCATATTTTGTGTTCTTTCACAAGGAAAGGTAAGGATCATGGTGAAAAGTGTGTCTTGGAATAACTTAAAGTGTTTTCTGATGACTGACACAGCTGAGCTAAAGACAACAGGTTGGGGTATTTTTTAAGATTCAAGAACTCAGAAAGCTGCTCTTTCAAAGGATTCAATATTCTTGATCTACAGGTATTACTGTCTACCTGGTTCCTGTGGCAAAAAAATTTGGATGTTTCAGCTACACAGAGACTGAAACCCCACCAGTCAGTTTCTCATGTGGCTGACAGGTAAATACTTAAGGGTTCCATGGCAAGCTCCATTGGGTAGGTCCAAGTAAAGCATTATGCTGCATCGTTTTAAAATAATTAGTTTCTCACTGCATCCGTGTCCTCCTAAAGTCAGACAGGCATATTCCATGGAGAGAAATTCCTTACAGGGAAAAAAAATGTAGGAAGGCACTGAAATGGCAGGCAGGTTTTAAACCAGGACATCATCCTCCCTTCTGCCTCAGAACTTTTGAATGAGGTGCCTAGGCAATGAATAAATGGAAGCAAGAAGGTCAAAAGTGGAAAATAGGCACAGTACTCCACAGTGTAGCTTTAAATACAATAAATCACAACTTTTTTTTTACTTAAACTATCAGATTTTTCTATGAAATGCAGCTTTTGACATTTTGATGCTATTGTTGTCATAGAACAGTTCTCACACAAAGATGGAATGTCAAGGCACACCGAGTCAATATTTGAACAATAACATTCAGCTGAATATCAATTGATTATTCAAAATAATATTTCAACAAAATTATTGCACAGTACAATTGACATGATGTGTCATAAATATTTTGATGCTTTCCACTTATAAACCAGTGGGGTTTCTTTAGAATTATATTTTAGGAATAGCAAGGCAAGATGAATGAAGGTAATTTATACATGGCTAGTAATTACTCATATGTCTTTTGGAACAATCAATTAATAAGACAAATATATCCTTGTAAGTATGAAATTTCAAGTAATCATGCAAAATACCCAGAATATGCAGTATTCTTTTATTTTCACATTGAGTACAAATCACAACGCCTCTGCAGTTCACTTGACTGCGGATCATTCACCCAAACTAGACATTAAACTGAAGCTCACAGTCGAGCAGGCCACAGCTTCCTAAAAAGGGCAATGCATCCAATCAAATATAATCTTAACATTTTTTACTTGAAAGGATGTTCCAGTTCTATGACAAGAAAAGCAAAGAAGCTGACCAAATTCAAACACTGTATTGCTGCTAATTTTCTTCCTCCTAAGTATAAAAACCACTTCATTTGGGTAGATATTAGGTAGATTTAGATAATATTAGTTAAGATATTAGTTTAATATCCATCAACAAGCTTTGATGTTTTGTTTTAGTAACAGGTAACAGCTCACCTCTAATACGTAAGTTGGTCTTCAAAGACCACAGAAACATCTCAGTCAGGCAGAAGGACATCTGGTGACATGTGGAGCCTTAGCACTAGCAAAAGAAGGAAAGAAACTGTATGAGCCAATTTATTACCCTCTCTCACCAGTAAGACTGCAAGTATTTTGGAATCTAAGTGCTAGAAGAACCTAGCACTGATGATATTTTGTTATATGTAAGCTGCAGTTTTTAATCACAATTAAAATGAATAATGCATGGAAAGAATAGGATAAGTAACATAATATGAACATATACACATCATACACAGAGAGAAATCAACATTTCTTTAAATGTACAACTGCTCTCACTAAAGCAAATAACTTTGCACTTGATGCTTCTAATACACACGTTATCATCCATTTTTACTGTATGGTTATTACCTTGACATATGCAAAACTGAATCCACTACTTAAATATCTGGTTTAGATAGGAGAATTTGACTTTCAGGCCAACTTTAAAAAACTCTGTACATTGGGAAGTGTCAATATAGTCAAGAAACAGTTTTGAACACAATATTTGCAGGCATTAGTTATAGTGTCAAAACAAATGAGGTCTTTCTAAATAAAAAAACCCCAAACCACTTAGAATATGTCAATTAGAACTGACAAAACACCTGATGTGAACCATATAGAATATGAGTTGAAGTATTATGTACATCGTTATTAAATGCTTGCTAAGTTTTTTTGAACAGTCCATCTGAATATTCCCAGTGGAGGACATGTGTTTCAAAGGAGCATTGGGAATCTTCCTAGACACAGGAACCAGCAGACTCCCCTGAGTGATTTCCTGCAGTGCTGTAGTCATAAATGGGCCACCAGAACGATTACTTTCACTTTTTCTGCTAAACCTGAGGATCCACTGAAAGCTGGACTGAGCAGGGGTGTTTACACAATGCAGCAACCTTTAGAACCACTGTTAGTATGGTACTATATTTAAACTTGTTCCTTTTTTGAAGTAGACTCTTCATTTGGTTCCCATGAGTGCCATTTAGATAATGAATCAATTTAGATAATGGTTGCAGAATTTCTCTCACATAGAGTATCAGACCTTTATGTCAAAAGTGCTATGGTGAAAAATATGTGCAAGAATCTCAGGTAGCACCAAGGAAGCTGGGAGACCTTGAGGTATTATCACTCAAGCTAATACGTATGTTTGAAGAACTGCCTAATCCACTGAAATAGCACCAAGTGGAAATAGCATTTTCTTTCCACTGATCCCTAAATGTACAAAAAGTCTTGCTGACTTAGTAAATCCCATAGTTCTATCAAAAAACCCTACAAAAACAAAACAGCAGAAGCAAACAAAAAAAGCTCACAACACACACCACACACCGAGTAAAAGGAATATACCTTCATCTTAGGTGAGAATGAGGTTTGGAAAAAAATGCAGGCAGCATGGTGGTCTGTTGAACATGAGAACCATTTTTGGTATAAATACAGATGAGGGCAGCCCCTCTTTTTCCATGTGGACTAAAGTAAAAGGAGCTTGTACGTTATAATTTTATCTGCTTTCTCATTTTTTACTTATTTACTTTAGCAAGTGAAACAAAACTTGCATTCCCCAGGGCCCATAGATCCTGGATTAGAACCTCTCACTAATAGGAAGTCATCAAATTGAGTGAGCTTCTCAAAATCCTATCATGGCTTGACTAAAACAAAACCCACACACCTTCAAGTGGCAGATGATCGGTTCAGCAGGAGAGAAAGTACATCTGCCCTGAAGCAAGGTGTGGTGGGGTGACCCTGGCTGGTCAGCAAAGCTGCTTTCTCCCTCCTGCTCAGCAGAACAGGAGAGAGAAAATAGAATTAAAGGCTGTGAGGTGAGACAAGGACAGGGAGAGATCACTGACTCTCTGCCATCATGGGCAAAACACACTTGACTTGGGGAAATCAGTTAAATTTAATACCAAACAAGATAATGATAAATAAAATAAAATTTTAAGAACACCTTCTACCCACCCTTCTCTTCTTCCTGGGTTCAACTTTACTCCCGATTTCTCTACCTTCTCTTCCCTAGTGGTACAGGGGGATGGGGAATGGGGGCTGCAGTCAGTTCATCACACTTTGCCTCTGCCACTCCCTCCTCAGGGGAGGACTCTTCACACTCCTCCCCTGCTCCAGAGTGGGTCCCTTCCACGGGGTGCACTCCTTCAGGAACAGGTTGCTCCAGGATGGGTCTCTCAAGGGATCACAACTCCTGCCAGCAAACCCGCTTCAGTGTGGGCTCCTCCCTCCACAGGGCCACAGGTCCTGCCAGGAGCCTGCTCCAGCTTGGACCTGCCATGGGACCACAGCCTCCTCAAGGCTGTCTGCTCCAGCATGGGGTCCTCCATGGGCTGCAGGTAGGTCTCTGCTCCCCTGTTGACTCTCATGGGCTCCAGGGGTACAGCTGCCTCACCATGCAGGGATAGCTCTGCTCTGGCACTTGGAGCACCTGCCCACCCTCCTTCTTCACTGGCCTTGGTGTCTGCAGGGCAATTCTCTCCTATGTTCTCACTCCGCTCTCTGCCTGCAATTTGCTCTTGCACTGTAACTTTTTCCCCTTCTTAAAAATGTTATCCCAGAGGTGCTACCACTGCTGCTGATCGGCTTGGCCTTGACCAGCAGTGGACCCCTCTTGGAGCTGGTTGGCACTGGCTCTGTCAGACATGGGAGAAGTTTCCAGCAGCTTCTCACAGAAGCCACCCTGTAGCCCCTCTTCCCCTCACTACCAAAATGTTGCTGCACAAACCCAAACCACAAGGTAAGACTAGAAGACTTTGGCACGACAGATAATCTAACATAAAATCCCCAAATTATTCCAAAGCTCTTGTATGTAGGCTCCATGGACACTTCTGGCTGTGTCCTCCTATTGAATATAAAGCCATCCCATAATGCTTTAATGCTGCTGAGTGCCTTCCCAACTGACTGGTCGGAAAAGACTTTCTAGCCCTTATTTTTTTGCTGTCAGACACATAGAGGGAGCTTGCCAAAAAGCAGAAGCAAGTTTTCAAATGGGCACTAAATACTCAGTGTCCAAGACGCATACTTTAAAGAAATTGGTCCCCAAAAATGTGAAAAAAAGAAATTTTGCAAGAAAACGTTAAAAACCCAGACTTCTAAAGAACAGCCTTTCCACATACAACAACCAAGAGGAAGCACAATTCTCCATGTACCTAAAAAGGGAGAGGAGAATTTGTCAATTACCAGAATCTTGAGAGTTTAGATTTTTTTCTTCTCCCTTTCCTTGGACTCTGAGCTCTCACTAACCAGCTAATTATTGGAATGTTTGTTACCGTTGTGCCAGTGAGAATGGACAACTGCCCAAAAATACTGTTCCAGTCTAACAAACTCTAATCTGAAATACCTTCTGATTAGTTATACTCTACAGGGAGAAAAAAAAAGAGAGAAAATTTGCTTCTGTAACAAAATATGGCATTGTCAAATCTGAACACTTTGTTCAGAGGAATTATTCTTTCTTGTTCCTTTTGAAGGAATACATTCCAACTTTCAGAGTTATGCAACTACATCTCACCATTTCCCACATCATTATATTCCAGCACAATAGGGATGAGGATGATGACGACAAAGCGATCTTTTTGTATTTGAAAAGTGCCTCTCAGAATTTACAATATTCCTTTTACTCCATGAGCTGGGTTCTGCTATTGCAAAGAAGGTTAGTGTGAAAACATAAAAAAATTCCTCCCACTGAGCTCTAAGGACACTATCCTTCCCTCTTTAAAATTTATTAGAATTTGGCAAAAATGGGTTGAAATAACTCTCCTGTTAAGGTAAAACTGGAATTCAGTTTAACAGCTGGTTCTTCTTCTGGCTCACACAACATTTACTGTCTGCTTTCACAATGCCACCACAAACAACAGAGATGTTTTAGTGGTTGCAAAAGCTTACTGACAAATGGAGATGTTTTGCAATGGTCAGCCTGTGCCAGTATCTGTGTGAGGATTGTTTTGTTTAAAAAAAATCTTCAGTTTGGTAACTACTCATACAGAAAATAACTGCCTGGCCACTTTATAACATCAACAAATGCTGAAATTGATATCAAGAGTCCTCTCCAACACCTCCAACATAGGTTCTGTTGTGACAAATAATTAGAAACTATGCACTGCCTGAGTGATCCAGGCGCTGGTGCTGCATTTCTTGTCTTTCCATAGCCACCTGGGAGAGTGGGGTACTTGTGAAAGGCAGTGCCCAGCTCCCAAGGTGAGTGCATCCCAAAAACACCTCTGAAAACTAGGAGCAACCTAGAGCTAGAGAACAGGAGATGCTGACTACAACAGACCATCTGAACTTTGTAGTTCATGTGCCAGAAGCACGGCCTGGTGTGACAACACTATCCGAAGTGTCCCTTGAAGAGTAAACCCTGTACCTGCAAGGATACAGGACAGCCTATGATGACCATCTGCCTATTCCATTGAAGGTGGGCCCAGAAATGTGCTCCCAGAAACCCAGTGTTCCTAGTGAAACAGCAAAAAACAAGGGGGATCCCCTCCAAAGTATTGTTGCAGTTCGGGGCATGTTCCTAGGAGTGGAAGCAAGGTAAAATACAAAGTCAGTCAGGAGCAGGTCCCTCTATGCCATGGCAAAGTCACAAAAGTGCTGCAATGGCACCTGTACACGTACTAGATGAGATGCTTCAGACGCAGGGCTGGGCAGAGGTTATAGGACAAAATGCCCAGATAAAAGAAAACACTGCAGAATCCATTTTCACTACTAACATGGTGTCAGAATTTCTTGGCAAATAATACAATACCGGGAATTATTTTATAAAAACCGTCACAGGCCACCCTTTTGTGTTCTCCTATTCCATGGAATCACACAATCGTAGAATAACCTGAGTTGGAAGAGACCCACAAGGATCATTGAAGTCCAACTCCTGGCCCTGCAAGATTCTTGAACTCTGGCAGGCTGAAGAGCCTGTTCCAGTGACCAATCACCCTCTACGTGAAAAACCTTTTCCTAATATCCAACCTTAACCTCCCCTGACTCAGCTTCAGGCCATTCCCTCGGGTCCTGTCACTGGTCACCACAGAGAAGAGATCAGTGCCTGCCCCTTGTCTTCCCTTCATGAGGATGTTGAAGACCCCACTGAGGTTTCCCCTCAGTCTCCTCTTCTCCAGGCTGAACAGACCAAGTGACCTCAGCTGCTCCTCATGTGGCTTCCCATCAAGACCCTTCACCATCCTCATTGCCCTCCTTTGGACACTCTCTAATAGGTTAATATTTTTTTTATGTTTGTGGCACCCAAAACTGCCCCCAGCACTTGAGGTGAGGCTGCCCCAGTGCAGAGCAGAGCAGGACAATCCCCTCCCTTGCCCAGCTGGTGATGCTGTGCCTGATGCCCCCCAGGACAGGGATGTCCCTTCTGGCTGCCAGGGCGCTGACCCGTATCCAACTTGCCATTGACCAGTATCCTCAGGTCCCTTTCCATGGCACTGCTCTCCAGCCTCTCATTCCCCAGTCTGTACATCCAAAACTACACCATCCCAGGTGCAGAATCCATATTGCTTTCATGTTCCATGGGCCTCACTTTTTTCAGAGAAATGGAAAATGTAATAGCTGCAACGAACTCTAATTCACAAAACCACATATTTTTAAATCTGATTTTGGATTGATTACATAATAGCTCTACTAGCTCTAGATGCCAGAGGAGATTACCCTCAATCTTAGTTCTGCCTCCCTTCCCCCACCTTGCAAACGTTAACATCCAGTCTCCGGCATTGCTACAGCTCACTCACAATGGCTGATTTTTAACTTAGACACCTAATGTTCAACAAACAAGGTAAGTCATCAAGTCATCCTAGACAACTTCTCTGTTTCTGTGACATAACATTTAGAGTAGAAATCATTGCCTGTTTTTTCTTCCTCTTCGTGACCAATTTCTCCTTCACCAAGGAGAGAAACTCCCTGCAGCACAACTATGACTCAAAAATGTAGTATTTGACTCTAGAAGTTAAAGTTTAGATAGAACTACCTGCATTAGATCAGTAGCTACTCGCTGTATGCTTTATGTTGATACAATTTCTTTGTGTAAACACATAAAATAAAATATTAGACATACTGTCTTTTACATTTTTAGCTACATTGACTTAAAATTTAGTGTAATTATTAATTTAAAAATATACCATTTAAACTTTTTCTCTATCATGTTCCCACAGATAAAAAATGCAAAATATTCTCCCAGTCTTACAAGACAGGCTTCAGCCTTTAATAGTTGTATGAAGCCACAGCCTGTTCGATATATAATAAAACTCATACTGAAATTAGGTTAGTAAAATCATGAGAATTTGTAAAACTTCATTTTGCAGTCTGGAATTAAGCAGAAATAATCCAGATTCTTCCTTCACAGTTACAAACTTCTACACCAATTGTCAGCAGCACAGCAATAACAGGAAAAGGCTTAATTTATATATGTATATTGATAATTTTACTTTGGGTTCTTAAGAAAATTATGCTTATGTCTGTGTGTCTGTCTAAACTTTTAAAGTTTTTAATCCATTGATCTAAATTAGCTAGAAGTAATCTGATTTGTTTTCTCACAAAATAAATTGTCAAAAATATGTAATTCCTGAAAATGCTGACCCAATCTGCAGGTGGGCACAAGGAAAGACTCTCTGGACCAGAACTGAGGAACATGCAGGAATAGTTCAGGCCCTTACTGCTCTCCTGTAGATCTATACCCGTTGGGGAATGTTGTTTTGTGCCCAGTTGGATGATCTAGCAAAGTTCTCATCTGTGACACTGGCCTAAGTGCTTAGAGGAGAACATGAGATGGGGACACATGAACAGTCCCTTGCTCCTATGTAGGAATTTACTAACTACAGGAGTCCGACCAGGTTGTAAGGCCTTGGCTCAATGGGCCCATTGGTAAGATCAGCTCTGAATTTTTAGTTACACCACTTTTAAATTTCACAAATGTTTGGATGCAAGGCATTGTAGAAATAGCACAGAGTGACATCATTTTAGTTAGGTTAGAAGTTAAATGGGTGCAAAGATGGCATTCTGATCTACCCCTCTTTCTTTGGATTTCAGGGACAGTAATTCTGTCACCAATGCAGGAAATAAGCTATGGGGACTGCATTCTTAAATGTTTCGTTCAGTTAATTGCAGAAGCTTGGGTTTATTTTCTGGTAAGTAGAAGTTCTAGTCTTTCACTTAGCAGTGGCAAAGCCTGAGATGTGTGTATCATCACTGGAACTCTGCAGTTCCTCACAGCACCCGGGTTGGAGTCTCATTTCCAGTGAGACTGTGGTTAAGCACAACAGTGAATGCTGGTCTGTCACTCCTGATCTGATCAAAAACACCGTGGCCACACAAAGCAAAAGCTGACCTGATCAAATTTGAATCAAACTATTAATCCATTCTGTAATGGCAACTGCAAGCTGGCTTTGGTAGCTCCCACTCTTACACTGTGTTGACTCCCCGACACCTCTGCGCCCACTGCACCTTCCCCTCCACAAGCAGGCTTGGGCTCCTCTTCCTTTTCCTCCCTTTCTCTCAGATTTGTGTTGAGCTCCGACCCTTCACCTGCAGCTATTTCTTCCTGAGCCTAGGCCAGTCCCTTCTCACAATTACTGCTCCTGGCACTGAAACTCCCTGCCCGAGATCCTGGCTATCTTCAGCAGCACAGTGGGCTTCACTCTCATATTCATTTACTTCTCCTTTAAATCCCTTTTCCACTGAGAAAAGAAGTGTAGATTCTGTAGTATAAATGAAAATCAGATCCCCTGTCACTAAGACCAACCTCTGATTTCAAGAAGTAGAAATACAGGCATGCTTCTGTAAATCTATTCAGTGCATAATAATTCATTTCACAATATTGGTTTAAGAATATTTTCAACAAACACAAATAAAAAGTTGATCAATTATCGTACATCCAAATCTCTAAGCAAATATTTACTGTTGCTACCTTTTTTCTCTTCAGACTATGATGATGCAGAATATTTTTGCCAAACACATGAACAAAGCAAATTCTTTTAATTATTCTAACTTCCCCAATCTAAATAAGAAAACCATTTTGTAGATGAGTGAACAACACACAAAAGCAGTCTGTATCGAAATACACAGTGAAACTTCTATTGTAAGAAAGGCCTAAATATGGCTTGCAGAATAATCATGGAAAGGAAATACAGTATCTGATAACTCAAGAATTCTGGCGTGAAAATTATATATTGCAAATTTATTCCCATATGCTGTGAAGTTGTATCATGTTCCATTAAATTATTTTTTGTGAGGTTTGTTTTACTGTTTTGTGAGCCTGGAAATAATCCTCTTTTTTGCAATGACAGTTCTATTTACTGTGTTTTCATATGTTAATGTATTTACATATTTAACTATAAAACATACATATAGCTCCTTAAGAACATTAAGACTGACACAAAGTAAGAGCACTGAAAATCTGTAAATGCTGTAAAAAATGTTCTGTAAAACAGAACAAACATTTTATCTCCAGCTGATATCAATTATTTCTTGCACAATTAATTGGGCAAAAAGGCACACGGGCCATTATTCAGAATGGGAATTGTTGGCTTAGACAGCTGTCCAGTTCATCCTCTGAGCTCCGAACTAAAAACTCTGTCTACTAGATAGAGGGTGCTGAAGTTCAAGGACACGTGCAAAAATTGTACAGAAAATCTATATGGGGGTAACTTGTTGCCAGCAAATTGATTGTTCATGTGTCAAAACTGAGGCCCGGTTTTTGCTGAGTTATCACTCAAGTAGAAGATGACAGGATCAGAAACTGAATTCTCCTGCCACGCTGCCGCAGCTCCTGCCTTCAGAAACACACTTCCAATACATGTTATTGGTCTGCTCTTTCGAAAGACAGCTATTGATTAACCGAACAGATAATAAGATTAACAACGGTAAAGCAGAATTAATTTGAGGGAGGTAATGCCATTTGTCAAGAGGACACTTAAGTTTATGTAACAGCCACACCTCTGACAACCTTAATGAAGCTAAGAACCGTTCTCCAATTGATACTGCAGGCAAGTATTACAATCTATAACAACTCTCAGACAGAGTGGGTGTGAAAAGTTAAGAAGGTCACAGAAAATAGATATAATTGACTTGGGTTTTTACTTCACAGAGCGAAAAGTTCATATACACATTTTGATAAAGACCCTGAAGGCCTTTATATAAACCAGATAGTAGATAAGTGATCCAAACTACAGATATCCAGTGCTGACACATGACATAAGGCAATTACAGAAGTACTAAATGTCAAGCCGTTTTACGACATTCTTTTAGATAGTGATTGCTGTTGTAAATAACCCAATTTTTCAATACTAAAGGTCAGGAGGTCATAAAATTTTGTAACAGTTATTTCTTATCATCAGCCAAAGGAGAAGAAAACAAAAATATCTCTTTTTTTAAGCTAAGCAGAAAGAAGGTGGAAGGACCTGCAAATAATCTAAGCACAGGAAAAGTCCTTGCTCCACTGCCCTACCATTGTTGCAATTCCTGTTTGCAAGGAATCTTATATCGGCAGGTCTTTAAACTTAGAATGCTAGTTCTCATTGAAAACTAATGAAGTAAATGTGTGGGTTTACAGCAGCGCTGCAGACAGCAGATCTAAATTGTTTCTGTCCATTTATGCCTCTATGCATTGGCATCTTAGCTCATCAGCTGCCTTGCAGCATGGGCTGCTATGAAATAAACAGTGATCAGAACAACAATTAAGTCCAAAGCAATGGGTTAAACCACAGTTCAGTCTGAATTTTAACTATATTTGCACCTAAACAAAAAAGATTCTTCTATATTTTTATGCAGTATTTCAGATTTAGCTATCGTACAACTAACCAGATCTGTACAGATGTCAGTTAAAGAACAGGATTCGAAAATATAGCATGAACAACTATTTAGTTTTCCATTTATGTGCTGTACCAACTAATTTGTTGCTGAACTGTACAGCTCTGGCCTTCAACATTTTACAGTCTGCATGTTCACTGAGTATGTGTTTAAAGAATTTTCTAAAGAACATCGGTAAACACATCGATTTCATTTATAAATCTTGCAAATTTGCAAGCTGCCTTTAAAAAATAGAAATGTATTTTGGAGTATATTGTATGAGTTGACTAAATTTACTAGAACAAATGGATTATTTTTAGATCTACAACATCTTCAAATGTTACTTTGCATTCCTTTTTAGAATGTTTTTACATTTAAATAATTTCCAGTAGCTATTTTATGTTGACCTATTTTGTTTAGATGCAGACAATAAATTAGGCAAGCAATAAATTAAGCTTTACTAATATTTGAAAATCACCTTTGAATAGCCTTTTGCAAGGCTCATTGGGATGCTTGTTTGTGAGCATTTATTTTTAAATGGTTTTTTTTCTGCTATACTTGAATTCTAGTTAATCCAGTGAGACTTGTATCTTGGTTTCTTCAATGTAATATTAAAAAAACTACAATGCCTGTGTGTCAGACTTCCTTTTAAGAAAGATTTGATTGCAAACACAAACAAAAAGCTTTTCTTCTTTTGTACTCCTTTATGATCTTCAAACAAGTTTCTATGAAAAGGACTAGTATTTTTTCAATTTTAAGCCATACTCACCTTTGCAGTTAGAAAAAAAAATGAAAATTTCATGTTACAATAATTAATTCCTGATTGTAATGTTACAGTATAGTTTATGTTGTGTTCTAATTATGCAGATATGCAATAGGCAAAATAACTTTGAAGAAAAAAATGCATTTGTTTAAGCATTTTCATAATTACAATGAAACTGTTGAGCAGTGGGGTTGTATATAAACTAAAATTTATGCAGATTTTAATATTGAACTACAAACTATTCTACCATCCTTGAGAAAACCACGACAATAAAATAATCAGTCTATAAGTACAGCTAGTGTCAGAAAACTCATTAGAGATGCAAACAAGATAGGTCCAAAATGGTCAAAAGCTCAGATCAGCTTCATTCTACCTCTTATGGGAGCAGAGTAAGACCAGCTGTCAGTAAGATCCCTGCAGTTGCCTTTGCCCAGTATTTAAAAGAGTTTTGGTCTCAAAGCTGTCCTACAACATAATGACAATAGATTTACTAACTTCCAGCACCATTCCTATAAGTTTGAGTATCTATAGTAAAGAGCAATTGTGTTTTAGGATCTGCAAGAGATCACACAGATAATGGATAGCATCCAACACTTTCAAAGAAAACTTCCTCTTGCTAATAATACTATCACCATTCGATAAATACTGTTAGGTGCCACTTTATGATAAGCTTCATCTGCCTGAAAAAGCAGAACATTACAGTAACTTTACTTGATATACTAGATACTGACACTGATGGAGAGGCAATTTCAACCACGAGCCCCAGTTTCATGTATGTGAGAGATCTGACTTCTGGCTGGTATGAACCAGTAGTTCTTCTTAGCTTCTGTAAAATAATGTAGTGGTGGAAGTCATAAATACTATGTATTAAATGAAAATTGAAATGTAAAATGGATTTTTAGGCAACTCTTAATGCTACAGAAACAACCAGATAGCTTTCAGCATCTTCCCAACATATAGTCAAATTACGGAGAGAAATGTAAATTGGTTCCCCCTAATTTTTCAGATAATACTGGTAATATGTTCTCTGGCTGCAGGCTTATTGTCTTTCTGGTCCAGCTGTATATTCAGGGTGTTTTTCTAGTGGATAGATTTGAAGGAGACAAGATACACAGAAATAGAATATGTGTCTCCTTACTATCTTTAGTCACGAGTTAGAATATCCGGTATATTTGTTCATCTATCCTTTCTTTTCATTACAATGCTTATTTGCTCTACTCCCATCATTAATTAATGGATTTATGGTACTTATTGGAAAAAAAAAAGTTATACGAAGCAGCTCTTGTTAGTACAATATTTACTGAAGGAATCAATTCTGTTAAAATTATAAAGCATAATACCAGAAGGTGTAATTAACTTACTAAAGTATAAGATTAGGCAGACTCCCTGTTTCCAATTAATCAGTCATTTTTACCAGGTTCTAATTTTAAAATACCAGTTGTGAATTCAACCAGTGATTTACAACAGCTACTCAAATATGCTACCAGCAGAAAAATCCATGTAGCTCATTTTCAAAGAGTTTGTAACTTAAAATTGGATCCTGTTATCATTCAGCTCAGAAGAAAAACTACTGCTGGGTCGATTGGTCCAAGCTCCTAGTGGGAGGAGTGTGTACACCAATATTTTGTTCCGAGGTACAATACTATTCTGATTTGCACAAGGATAGTGCCAAACACATCAGATTAGGGCTGAAGTTTGCTGGGCAAACATTATAAACTGTTGCATTACAGATTTCCTTAGTATCTTCTTATTTTGTTACGATAGGTCTCATCTAAAAATGTTTTTGAAAATCTATGAACAACTACCTTTAAAATGACACATGACATAACCTTCAATGCCCAACACCTTCAAAGCACTCACATGCTTCCAGTGATCTGGGTATTCATTCAGAAGGTCCAAATTTTATATCAAAAGAACAGGATATCCAATATCCAGTAATCCACAGTATCCAATAATACAGTCCATGCTAAAGAAAGATGTTTTACTTTTGCCTGTGTTCCACTCTCAAATTGAAAAAAAATTTGAGTCAGAATTAGACAGTGCAGGCACTAAAGCAAAACATACACCTTTTAACAGATAAATGAGTATCAAACAATCTCCTGGAAGAATTAGAATTAAATTAGTTAGACAACAATGCATGTCAGCTTCACAAAGCACACCCATTGATGCAGAAATTCACATTACTTAAATACATATGCAAACACTAAATTCCCAAGTTGTTAGTAAATATGATGTCAGGGAGATTCACCCACTTTAATTCCATTTGTTCTTGCAAGGTAAACATTGCCTTTTGAGAAGAAAGGTCCTCAGAATCTCAGAAAAGGTATCATGTGCTGTACATGTAAAACTGGAGACAGCAGTACCAGCAGCTCTTTGTATAAATATGCTACTATGAACATATCAGCATATACTGGTGCAATAAAGGTGTGGACACTTATGCCTGAAGGGACATTTGGCTACCCTTTTTAAGGCTCAGGAAGCTATATGGCTCCTTAAGAAGCTCCTGAAGAAGGCTTTGATCCCTTTCCTTTCCAAGCTCTGTGCCAGTTCCTCCAGCTGTCAACCAACATTTTAGTCGAGAAGGTCTTTGGAAGTTTGGGCAGCTTTCAAAAGCAGTTGGATATCAGAAATCCTTACCTTGAATCTGAAATTAGTGCAAAGATGTATCAACTCCTCTGGAAGGAGTATTTTCAGAATCACCATCTCCACAGGCTGGCTTTAACAGAGACTTGCAGGTGGCAGATTTCTTTGCTGAGTGCTCGTGACCATTCCTGGGCATAGAACTGAAATGTACTGCTTTGTGCTATGTTCCACTTTTGAATTTTAATGGCTTTTATTCAATCAGTCTTAGGAACTGATTCCATAACAGCAGAATTTTCTCTCAGAAATCTTTTTATTTCCATTCTCCTTCGCTCACCTTGCACCAATGTCCTGGGTCAGAAGTGCAGGCTTTAAATTTGTATTCCTAGGACAAATGGCTATAAATCCTGTTCCCTACTTTGCTGCCTGAATTTTCTTACAGCAGAGACAGAGCATTTTTAAGTTTGCTACTGAATGAGGAATCATGATGATTTTAGAGAAAAAAACCCAGCTGTATTGTACTGAGAGTTTTATTTTTAAGTCTTTACTAGCAATGGCAGAATTTGCAAACTGCATCTATTTTACTATTCTTGCTGCAGATATATGCAGTGGAGTTACAATGAACAAATCTATTTCTAAACAAGGCAGTAATAATGTGGCAAGTGCTATAAAGTACAGATGCTCATCTCTGTCATTAATTAGGTAAGAGACCAGCCCATTTTTCACTTGCATGGGGTCCATGTATATTTTCTTTTGTTTTGATAGTAACAATTATGAAATGTTATCATTTTGCTGGTTTGAATCATTCCACCTTCTCTCAATCACCTTTAGTTATCTGCATCTTAATCCTCTGAATTCCAAGAATAGTAGTTCACGAAGGAATGCAAATTAAAGAAGAAAATGGGTAATTCTAGGAAACATAAAATGATTCCTCGTTAAATCTACAAATACTTAAAGTTAAGTAAATTGGGTTTCAAGGAAAGAGAGCTCCTTGGTGCAGAAGCACCCTCTAATGGCTGGCTCCTGACTGCTCTGAATAACAACTGGAAGAGCAATTTAATAGCTCCCCTAAAAAGCAAGGGAAACTGCTAAGATACCAAAAAAAAAAAAAAAAAAAAAAAAAGGAAATGTGAATATATGGATGTACACACACATATTCACATTTCATATACATTCTCTGTTGCATATCCTTAACACAGAAAAAGAGCATCATGAATCTGATAAACTTTTTCTCATTGGAGCTTGTACTTCCTTTTAAAAGAATATCCTCAATTTAGTAGATGAAATAGCTTTTTATGTTTTCCCAGGTTCCAACCATTCTTCAAAATTTAAAGATAAACAGAAACTGAATTTCCTCTCTTACCTCAACTAACTTTTACGAAAGAAAACTAGTCCAAAAAGGCTTTAAGAAAAATGCTATACTAAATCTAAATATTGCACTAGTTTATGATAGAGGGACCATAGAAGTCATTGGGTTCAATCCCCTGCTCAAGTTGGCCAGCTCTGAAGTTGCATCCCAATAGTAAAATACTACATAAGAAAATAAAAAATCTTTTTAGTGCTAAAGATGTGCTAGAAATGTAAACCATTTCTGCTGTCTAAAAATATGCCTCTATAGGTATTTTCCCCCTTCTATTCTATGGCTTTGCAGGGGTTTTTAAAATGAAAATATCCAAAATTTGCTCATGTAACTGCATTATTTTACCTCCACACTAGAATGTGTACTTAGCATACAGCCCTTTATTATTAACTGTTAAGTATAATATCTCAGTGCTCATACAAAGCCAGTGGCAGATAGAGCAGTTAATAACATGAGAGTAATGAGACTAACCGGCCAACTTGCTTCTCAACATCACTTCTCAAATCTCTTTGGGCTAAATTTTCAGTGTGGGGAATTAGCCATAGAAATCCCATTAACATTAATGAATGTTCCATGGTTAACTCCCCATGCTCTGTGCTGAAGATTTACCCCTATATCTCTAAAATAAATATGTGCAGATGCCAAAATTCTTTTTATAGAGCCTGAAGAAATTAAGGACTCTATTCTCAAATAATTGACTTATGCACATGTATCTTTTCCCCCCATGGATCATCTTCTACATATCAGGATGGGTGTAATGTCTGCATTATTCTCATTGAACAGATTATCCAAAGTGCATGTTTACTGCATAAAGGCTGAGTTTAGTTAATTGCATATTTTACAAAAATAATATATAGATTGAATTGGATTTTTCTCATCATTAAACAAACACTGGTTGAACAGTATTCACTGTCATTGAGAACAGCATGTGTTTATACTTATATTTCTGAAGATACACAGGAAAGTATACTATTAATATGTGTATACTAAATACACAGGATATCAAGGAAAGTCAATATTCTGAAAGAATTGGAAATTATCCTATATCCCTACCAAAAAGCCAAAATACAACTGGGTCAACAGAAGTCTCTGCAAGCAGTGGCTGAGGCACTGTGTAAAGATGGTGGAGGATGTTTTGTTACCTTGACTATGAAAATATGAAGGGGGGACTTTTCTGGGACCAAAACCAGCAGCTGCCCTCTGTTTTTGAAAAGCAGGTGTGGGGGACATATTGCCATCATTTTCTTTACTCCCATTTGCAAGAATATACCCTTACTATTTTTAAAATATTAATTTAGAAGCTTACTTTCCCAGTTGAGCTCATAATTTCAAGCTCCACAACAGCTTAAAAAAAAAAAAAGGTGCCAAAACAAATGCTTCAAATTATATTGACTTGCTAAAATTTGGAATAAATCTTCAGTAACACTCTTTTCATACATAAAGATTTACCTTACTTTCCTTAAAATGACTCTTCTTGGAGATCAGACTGGAATACATCAGGTATAATACCCAATTTTATGCATCTGCCCTGGAAACAGTGTGTTGGTATTACCACTATAATCTCAAAGAGGACAGTCCACTTCCTCCCTAAATACAGAACCAAAAAATCTTTTACATGGAGCCTGTACAAATTGTTGTATCTGAAAATAATATACCAGCTAAATGAAGATAGAGGAAACCCCCTGAAATTATCTAGTGAAACCATATTTGAGAAAACCCATTCAGAAAAAAATACAATTCTTCTGGTTATACCTGGAGCTGAAGATGGCACATTTAGATAGATATTCTTTTAGCTCATGAGCAGACTCTTGAAATAATTTCTAGATCAAAGATTAAATGTACAGTCCCCCTAAGAATATCAAACTATGTGACCACAGACCAATCCTCTTTCAATAGCAACACATTTAGACAGATTCCCCCTTTCCATTGAAAGGTCTTTCATACAAGTCTTTCATAGCCAAGATAAAAAAGGGAATTTTCCTGGTAGCATTCTTCACAAAAATGCTTTCAGCTAGAACTGGGAAATCTGGAATGAGGTAAGGTCAGACTGGTGGGGGTGGGGAGGGGAGTCAGTGATGTAAACAGGTTTTATATTGCATTTATTATAAACTCCCCTTATTTTCAGTTGCTTCTTTGGAAATTAGCACAACCATGACTGGATTAATTCTCTGTGGGTTTCCCTCTGTACTATTATTGAGCAGTCATGGGAAAACTCAGCCAAATGAGTATGGCTCTAGTGAAGCCATACATCTATGAGGAAGGGCAATCACCAGAACACAGGGTTTGTCTAAAAAAAGACATTCAAACAGATAGGGCACTTAAGCTGACCTCCCTGAAGTGATGTCCTCATACTTTAATTGAGCTAAATTTTTGATGTTTTATGTCACTGTAAATGAAAAGGAATAATTTTATAGAGCATGTTTGTTGGTTTTCTGGTTTTACAGACACATTCCTACCTAATCTTCAGGCAGCCTGTCACTCACTGAACTGCTTCACACCTGAGCAGGTCTTGTATCCATACCTGTGCACCCTCCAAGACTATGTAGACCTGCTGAAACCTCTCTTTAAAGACAACCAGGAATGTGTCTTTTCAGTGCTATGAGGAACACAGACATTACCGCAGCCACAGCTTTCTCATACCTTCAGCTTACGAGACAACAAAAAGCAAAGACTTTGGCATGCCTACTGCCACGTCCAGCATTTCCTTCCCAGTGGTGCACAGTCAGTGTTCCCTTTCCACTGCTGCCTCCCCAGAGAGGGATGCCATCCTGGTAAACAGCAGCACTGTTACCTCAATTTTTTTGTCCAGTGGTTTTCAGAACACAAGTCTTTACCATCTCCTGGAAGCTGCCTCAAGATGTGCTGCAGTATCAAGACACCTTGCACAGGTTTATCCACAGTGACTAAATTGCTGACATCTGTTCTCCTCTGAGCTACCCCCACGGGCAGTATCAGCTGGAGGACTTATGTATATTTGTCCATAACTGATGCTGTCTGCTTGTGGCATCCTATAAAACATTTTTTCCCATCAAAACTTTTGTTTGCATTGGGTAATGGGAGAAGGGGAGAGGATAGGCATTTTTGCCTACCCAGTATCACTTAAATTTGTTGAGCACTCTATTTATGAAACATCCTCACTGCTGTTGCATTTCACAGCAGCCTCCTCCCTCAAAGCATCAGAAATTTCCACAACAGTCCCAACAGCTGTTTCTCAATATTCAACTGGTTTGCAACTGAGGGAGCCTTCAGATGGGAATGGCAAAATGCCTGTTGGCACTGCCAGGAACTCCCCTGTCTACCTAACTCACTGGAGTGAGTTCAGAGATGGTCAGTGGCCTATGTTACACTGAATTTTTGCTTCCACCACTGGTCACCCCAGTTGTGCATCATTACACTGCTTCCTCGTGCATATCAGCAACCAGCTGATCTATCCCTAAAGCAGTGCTCCACCAAACAAAGCGGCTTCTGATAAATGTCCTGGGGAAGGAGCTACTCTCTTCATCTACCTGCTCCTACTCCTTCGGTAGCTGTATGGCCATAACTTCAAAATTTTTATGAAATCACATGCCCAAAAGCATCTCTCTACACGACTAAACATGCACAATCTCATTTCCATTAATGATTATCATGATCTATGACATATGCTCTGTGCTGCCTTACAGCAGTTCAAAATGGAATGGCAAAATTAATGGATGGGGGAGATGAACCATAAATTTTCCAGCTTCATTCCCAATACCAAAATTTCTGCATGTATTCCAGGCATCGGCATATGAAGAATTGCACAAACACATTAAAAACGCGCAACTGATCCACAGCATGGAACTGAGTAGCACAACATTGCACGATAGGCCCTACCTCCAGGATACCCCGTGGTTAAATTACAAAAGCAGGGAGCATAAAATACATCACTCCAGCACGCTGAAGTTATAGAGAGGCATTTCACTTTGACAGAGTCAAGTTACTCCACATGGAGCAAACAAACTATTCCGGTTCCCCCAAGTGCTCTTCATATCTGACACCACCTTTCTATACAGATCCTTAAGGATCAGGAAGAGCCTGGAATACCACAATTCCTGCATCAATACATGTTTGAGGACTTTCAAAGGTAGTTCATTGCCATGAAGTCTCACAGCTATCCTGGTCTTTGTCCTTTCCAAGGATTTCTCCATGAGATGTGCAATATTTAGTAACTACATTCCACATTTGTCAGCCTTCATCCAGGATTGCAAAACACACACCTAAAAAATATTCCATTGCTCGATCACGCTAACACAAGTCATATTAATTAAGAATATGTTTGTGTAATTACATGGGAGAGGTGCTTTGCACAGCAGTTAAAGTGCATGCAACATCTATAATAAGCAACCCTGTGTGTAAGACATTATTACAGTACAGGATTCTTGGTCTGAAAGAAAGAAGTAATTTGAAAATTGATGCCAAGTCTTTGGTGTTTTCTAGGTCACATAAATTGTTATTAGGACCTGATATATTTAAGTAACAAAGCACATTAAATAATATTTTATCTGACTCAATAGGAACAACCATTCTATAGAATTTGCTGAATAAAGTCAAACACATTTCTTCCAGCAAGTTAATTAAAAATGTATCATTTACATACAGCAACCAGATCTGAACAGCTATTGCAAAACTTTGATTTTCTTTTGACCACTTTACCTAAAAGAATAAACACTGATGCAATCAAATTTTCACACCTTAAAGTTATAATGATTACTTTGGTTAGAGCTAACTCTTCTCACAGATGCAATAAGCAGAGTTGCACATATTTTGTGATAAAGATTTGCAGTCTAAAAAAACTGTTAGCAGGACAGCCATAGTGTCCTTAGGGAAGTCAGCTCCCCAGTTACTGCCCAAACCAGGGAGCAATATATAGGAATAATGTGCATATGCTCAGCAAATCCATTTATATGTTTTCTTTTTAATTTTAATATCAAAGTATTCCAAAGCTCAATTATGCTTCATTAGCAAAACTGTGACTATCCCACTTAATTATTTTAATATCTCAGGATTAGACAAGGAATGCAGAATTTTGGTAAAGCAGACAATGAAGGAAACACACTGACTGTTCCAAGAAAAAAAAGCTGTATTTCATGTTTTGAGCCAATCAACGACGAGCCACAGATATTGTATTACAGATGATTGCTTTAATCCTAAGGCATTTTAGGGTGTATTTGAAGTAACACAAGGGAAGCTTGTTTTGATATATTCACAATATAAAGCTGCTAGGAGATGGTTCCTAGATTCACACTGTGAGTTAAGTTCTCTCTCCCCCTTTGAAACCAAAAAAGGAAAATACTTGCAAGCAGACTTAAAGTCAAAATAAAACATCAATTTATCACACAGCTCTTCCCTGAGAGATCTCTTTTCCTTCTGCGTATCACAAAACCAGAACTCCAGGCACACTCCCCTTCATCCTGTGCTACAAATCTTTCATTTAAAACAGCTAACTTCTCTGTACACATTTATCACAAGTTTTTAAACACCGTTTTCACCTTCACTGCCTTCAGAAACTCCACAGAAGCACAACTTTACACAATGGCACCACCTTGTGTTTCAAATACCAATTTCCAATCCTTACTCTGACCTCAACTTCATGCCTTTCACTCACAGTGGATGAAAAATAAACTTATTTCAATACAAACACATCAAATATGGTGATTAAATATTTTATATATTATTTTGTAATATACAATACAATATTTCTATTGTAATACACAATACAACTATTTCTTTCAAACGAGACCCATCCCATTTTCTGCCAGTTTAGATTTGTGTCTTTTATACCCAAAATTATCTACAATACAACCTCTGCAAGCATATTTTTAATTTAGTCCCTGTTTTTTCACACAAAAGAAATGCTTAGATCCTGATGGATGACCTATTTTGGGGTCAAAGTCAATTAAATTGTCTCTAAAGCAGGATTTACCTGCTTGGTTAAACGGAGATCAAGCTATATATATATATCTTAAACCATTATCCAGTAAATGGATAGTTCAAAAATACAAGTCTTGAAAAAATATTTACTTAAAAGATTAAAGGCAGACATTATAGTATTAGAAAAATGTGTCATCCTGTGCCCAAATTTTTATTGTTATGGCCAAGGTGGCAGTCTTGCTATTTAGAAGTGGCAAACCACAACTCTACCTAAAGTTGTGAATAACTTTGCAAATCTTCAGCTGTGTGAGCTGAAATACAAGGAAGTCCTCACTGGGCTGACTTTTCTTTTCTGGAAGTGGAAAGTGAGGTAATTTTGCAGCAAAATATGATTCAGTAGCTTACATTTTACTGAGTTAATCTTTACCTTTGAAACACACCCACTACTATACCTAGGCTGGACCTTAAAAAAAAATAATCTGTGGCCTTTGTTGGGAAAAACAACCGTGTTGTTCACAACTGCTCAGTAAAAGAAATCAGTTTTAGCTAATGAGGGCCACAAAAGTTCCATTTCTACTTAGGATGCTCCAGTGTCCCTGTTCTCAATGTTGATTTGGCAGCACCTAATCCTTTGAGCCCTCTCCTAAAGGCATTGTGCGCCATGCTCTTCAGGCTCCTCATTTCCAATAAAAGCATCCTATTATTCCCAGGCCTAATCCAGTGTACACTGGATTCTGGGATTCAGAATAACCTACTTTTCCCGATCTAATGGTTAATGGTTCTTCTACATCTCATATGTTCCTCTTCACAAACCTAACCCTTGCTTCAGGTGCAATCTTTCTCTCTATTCTACTCTTCCACCTGCTGTTTCCTTCTTCATCTTGATGTAATTAATTAAAAAACCCCAAACAAACAACAACAACAATGAAAAAACCCAGGTGTATCTTTTATATTACTAGCTATACTCAAGTCACATTTGCTCAATACAAATAAAGGTAGAATTTATAAAGGTAAATTTTGTCAAAAGATACCTACGTATTTCCTCAGATATTTACAAGGGATTCCACTGCACAGTATTGGAGGCTCCTGATACAATGGTCACACATCCCCTTGAGTCACCAATATCGTGGAAACACCAGTTTTCTAGAATCTTCTTGTGTAGGCTTCTGCACACCCTTTGCCAAAATTTTTTAGCATTATACCCTCAAAGGAGCTCCAGGAGTTTGAAGGTCCTGACCTCTTTAAAAAAAGCCAAAGCTGCTGATCTTCCTTCAGCTGTGCTGGTACAACTGCTTATAAGGCATGCAAAGGAAAATGTTCGATTTAAAACCAGTTCAATTCCATGGACCAGCTCACCAAGCAACCCTACAAACAGTTTGCCAGTGCAATTATGCTAGTGATGCAAGGACAGAACAAGAGCTGTGTCAGCTGGCAGGGCTGCCAAAAAGATGCCTCTTAAAACTGCATTCTCAGGAGAGATATAATGGGAACCACTGATAGGGGCGAGGCTTTTTCAGCTGGAGTCAGCTGGGCACAACAGCTCCACAATGAGAGGATACCTCAGAATGAGCCTGGAACAGTCCTGTTTCTCCCCAGCTCAGCAGTAGAAGTTGAGTGGACAGTGTGACCTAGCAAGTCTATCTTCTACCAATCATTTGCCCTGAGACATCTGTATTTATTCCTTTTCCCCACTGTTCAGCCCCCTGCACTCCAATACCACAGATGTTGCATAAGAGTTGCTGAATAAACACAAGTCTGGCATATTAAAAGTAACCCAAACCAGTCACAGTTTACATTAATATGCCAGACTATAATCTGGGATAATTCAACTCATTCTTATAAGCAGCAGAGGCTGGAACAATGAGAGGCATCTCACAGTGACACGTTCCTCACAGACCGAGCCATGCTTGCAGGCTTTGCTCTTCTGTTCTGCCTGGTCTCTGTTCTCCATATGGTCAGAAGGGGAAACAACCTTCCCTCTGCCAGCTCCTCTGGGAGACCGAATCAGCAGCAGCACCTCAGCATGCCCCAAATATCTTGCAGTGAGTTATAGGCAGGTAAACAGCAGCTGTTTTTAGTCTTTTTTTTCTTCTCTCTGAAGAAAAGGCTGGGGACAGAGCAATGGTTATCAGTGGTCATGGTTATCTGTTCAGCCACTGAAGGCAAAGGAGTGAACAAACTGAAGACTCTGACAAACATCTTTGTCCTTCCTGGATAAAATGGGACTGTAGGGAATCTGAAAATTTAAATTCACTGCATTGCTTGGTCACAGTCTTGAAAAATGAGGCATACTGTGTCGGATGAAAATGAAAAGGCAAATTTAGGCATAAATGAACACAAGGCCACACAGTAACTCCATCTCTGTGGACTGAAAGGCCATAAAGGTGACAAATTCCTAACCAAGTTGATGATGATGACAAAGACAGTGATGAAGAAAAAGAAGAATGGTATTTTGACAAGCAGATAGACTAAAAGTTGTTAAAGATTGGGCTTCTACAATGAAACCCAGAAGCATGGCAGTGACTACACATCCCTGCTAGGATGAAGGCCTTTCACATTAGACTACCACTATCCAATTCCTAAAGTAAATATGGAACAGCAGAAAAACTGAATACATGTTCTTGATCAAATCATCATAATCAGAGAGAACTGCCATTGATTGCATGCAAAATGCAATTGCATTTGCATGCACCTCAGAGCCATGACTCCTGTTCAACAGAAACAAACTTATTAGATCTGAAGAAGTTTAAAAGTTTTTAAGAACTCTTTGTTTGGATCCTTTATAAGCAGAAAAATCCCAATTGCAAAAACCCTGATTTCCACGCAGGTAGAGAAATCCTGTAAAGAAATTCCTTTAAAAATATCTCTGTTGCTGGAGGGTGTATCTAGAAGGTGAACCAGACTTCTCTGTACAGCCAAGCATTGCAGTACTTAAGGCCTTAAATCGTTTATTCTTCGTCTACATTGCTTCTGAATGTGAATACTGAAAGACTGAGGGAAAGGCTAAAGGATACAATTGCTCTAGTTCAGTGTGCCAGTTCTTGAGCAGGGCAGATCACCACCTGACAAATGCAATAGCTCATACCAGTTGTACCCCTAATTCTCTTTCCCTTGGCGACAAAGGGGTTCTCATCCTGTTGCAGAGTGGCTAAGCTACTTGTGAAATTGGGATTTCACAGTCCTGTACTGATGCAAGGCACGGCTCAGTGACAATGGTGCACTTGCACCAATTTCAGTTTTCCTTCGTTTGCCAACTGTACCCTATGGAGTTGCTACATAAGCAACCGAATTGCTCCCAAAGCAGAGGCAGCGCAAGAACCACAACAACCAACCCAAGATAAATCATCCCAGATTGTGCATCAGATCCCTGAGGCACTGCATGCCCCTGTGAGCCCTGTCTAGAAGCAGCAGCAATTGGCACTCACTGGCTGATTAACACAGACAGCCTGCCTTAAGGCAAGCCTGAAGATATTGCTGAGAGTTTGATGAGTCCATCATGCTGATTGCTTAATTTAGATGGTCACACAAGATCCTTCCTTTCCAAGTAGATTTACATAGAAAACATGAAAGAAATAGTAAAAATTCTCTTGCATCCAGAAAGGGGATTTAAGAAAATTAGTTCCTTCTTAAAAAACAAAAAAAGCCTGGTAAACTGTTGTGTCGCCTTGCAGTAGCAATTTGTACCTGTGCCACTTGATATTGTATAGAAGGAAAACACTATTACTGTGTTCCAACACCCACTTTCACTCAGGGTGAACTGAGATTTCTCTTTGCCAAGTTGTGACAGAGATGGGAGTCCCAACAACATAAGGCCCTGTCTAATTCAAAGGATCCAAAATGATAAAAAGTTTACGATAGGGGAAACAAACAGCAGTGTGGAAGCATATTATCTGCAAAAATCTTCCAGGTACTCACGAAGGGAAAGAATGATTGACTTTGTTTTCAGGCTTTATATGCTGATCAGTCAATGCAGTATGACCCAATTTAAGAGGAGGTTTTCCTGTTAGGCAGAAACAGAGCAAAAACTAAGGGAAAGGGGACAGCTCTCTGTGTAAGCTGTGGTAAACACCTCTTTTTTCATGCTGGGAAAAAGTCCATAATCAGGGAGGCTCTTGCTCTGCACTGTTACAGGCCATCAAGTTCCATTCAAGACATTTTTCTTTTCTTCATTTTCAGACTTCACTTTCTTCTCTTTGTAGCTCTCATCACACCTGACAGGACAAGGCAGACTTCCTGCTCTGCCTTACAGCCTTCTGCCATTTCAGTGCAGCTATTGATAGGATCAGTCAGGATCAGTCTTCATGAAGAAAGTCCAGCTATGCCTGTTGTGCCAGGAGTCAATCTCTGCTCATTCGTGCCCAGGTGGGTCAGTGCCCCAAAAGTGAGACAAGTGCATTCACTGAAGATGCAAGCTTTGGAAAGCTAACTGGTGAAGGTCTCACAAGCCAAACTCCAACTTTTCAAAACTTATTTAAAACGTCTGCTCCAAGGAACAGAGATACCAGTGTCTTCAGGAAGAGGGAAAAACTTTTTAAAATGTTAAGAGAAAGAAAGTCCTCGGCATTTTTTCCTAGCTTCATCCTTAAACAGACTGGAAAAATCTTTTTACTTCTTCCAAAAATCAGGAGCTCTAGACATAACATACTTCAGTTATAGCAATTAAGGTCAGAAGCAACTGAAAATAAGTTCTTACAAAATGAATTATGCAACCTTTCTGATCTCACCTACAGCAAACCGTTCAGCCCACTGAATAATTTCATTGTCAGTTACGTATTTGGAAATGTCATTTGTTCTTTTTATGCCACTAAGTGACTCTCAAATTTATGGGGGTTTGGATACAGATGTTATGCTGTACACAACAAATAAGCAAAGTATACAATTGGCAACGGGTAAAATTCTTCCTAAAACAGTATTTATATTGTAGGAAATACATCAGTCTTTATCAAAAGTGGTATTTTAGTACTCCATAAAATTGTGGTTAGTCTCCATCTTTAAAAATGTTAGGATTTGATATCTTCTCATAAACAGAATGCTAACAAAAATGTAAAAATTTATGTTTAGGTTACCTCTCTTAAAATAAACCAGCAATTAATATTCCTTATTCAAGTCTATTTCTTATATTTAACATTACTGATATTAATATCTAAATATTTAAATGAGTTACCTGAGCTAGAAGAGGATCTGAATTCTGATTTAACTTGGGATAAAGTTATTCTTCATTTCACAGAGAGAAAATGCTCATAATAAAATTATTGCTTCAAATCTTCCCTCCCCTCCAAAATCAAACCTGATATTTACATTTCCTCTTTCTTTTGCAATTTGAGGTATGTTAACTGTGCTTGTGTTCACAGGGACAAATAAAGATGACAACCAAGGAAGCAATTACAATAAACGTCTGATCTGTTTCCAATAAAATATATACTTCAGCTTCTAAACAATATGCCACTCAAATGGAATAAACCCTTCCTGACACTAAAATTACCAATGTTTGTCATGTCTGAGCACATTTTTGGACTAAATTACACAAGCAAGTCTTGCCTTTATCAAGTCTCCTAAAAGAAAAAGAACATTTAGTGGCTTAAAAAGCAAGTCCATGTAGTGTTTTTCTGTCACTTTTTCTTAAAGTAAGAGTTCTGGGCACTTGTAAACTGTGAAAATTATTATTTTTTTTTAAATGGCATCTTGATTCTTGGTGGATTTCACTGGCAGTTGTGTTTGCAGCTTTGAAGTCTCCTCCAGGTCTGTCATTTGGTAAGGCTGTTGATGGGTGCCTGGGGTGCTTTGTCCTCCGGGAGGCTATTTTCCTTTAATTCATCTCTGATTAGAAGCAATTTATGCATTTTCATCTGTTTTATGTAAAGATCAAAGGGATCATGGTTCCCAATGTCGACCCTATTATAGACAAAAGGGGAAGGCTGCACATTTTTGCTTGGTTGCAGTTTAAGCCTCAAAGCACCCGTTCATACTATGCAGTTCTTGATATATCTCTCATAAACCAGTATTTTGTATGGAGACCCAGTTGTACTCATTTGCTTGCCTGTAAACATCTGCATGCTTTTATATTTATATAAAACAAAATTGTGAGGTGAAATTCCCATTTTCAAATCTGCTACAATACAGATTATCTACAATAAAGCAAAACATAATAAGAACAAAGAGATAGAAGTTTAAATTCAATATTGCCATAACAGTACTCCTCTCACCAGTCCCATTAATAAATCCATGGCACTTCATCTAATCACAAACTGATGTGGCTGGCCCTGCATCCAAAAGTCTGTTTGAAGCTTTCTCAATATATTTTTATATTGAGAAAAAAATATTTTATATATTTATATACCTTATGATAAAGACTGACTTTTATGCAATTTAAATAGAAATAATTCCCAACACAAATATAACTTTAAAATTTATTCCACTATAAGCAATATTCAGTAACCCTTGACATTAATGACGTTGATACTAACATTGTTGCCACCAAAACAAGAGCAAAAATATAGATGCCACCAAAAGTTACCTGAAGTGAAAAGATCTGCATAAGGAAGTTTTATTTTATAACTATTTTTTCAAGCAAATTCAGTACATATGCCAGCAAACATGCAAAGATGGGAGACTTCCAGGATGTCATCCCAAGGCAGTAAACACATACTGCAAATGCAAATGCCACTCCTCACTACCAGTCAACCCGACTCCCTCTCCATGAGGCTCAAATCTTCCGTTGTCTCACTAATCATGTATAGAAGAGGGAGAAAATACTGTTAAGGTAGATAGAAAGTGGGGAAAGGCCACCAAAAATCCACTTTGTTGGAAGAGGCATAGCACTTTGTTTGGGAAGGCTTCTTACGCAGCAACACTGGGAGAACAGAGACTGCATTGGTGGCTCGTGATATTAAAGACAAAGAATTAGGATTGTACTTCATCAGCAATGCCCTGAAGAGGATGTTCCAAATGAGGGACTCGTAATAAATGGTGGAGTCCACCCTTAACAAGTTAAGAAAATTCGCTAAAATAATCATGGTTGTTCTCTCACAGGAGCGACAGAGGGGCTGCATAAAGCAAGTGAGGTACAAGAAAACAGCATTCAAAAAAAGAAGCCCAAGAACTGTGCAGCTTATTTGTTATCAAGATAATCCTAAGAAGACAAGAATATTTAGAATTTATATGTTGAAAAATAGAAAGAAAAAGTCTATTACATTGTAAAGGACTTCGCAATTTTCTCCTCCAGGCCCAGGTTTTTGCTCAACCTGAGTTAACACATGCCATTTAATTAAAGAAAAAAAAACCACCATCACGGCAGGGAAGTTCTTACCATTTTACTTATGAAACTTGTGACCTTTGCTATGGATTAAAAGGAAATGCATTACAATGTTCCCACGTACTTGTGTTCTTCCGTAGCAGCCATTGCTGGGATTTTGCTGGTAATTCCCAATCTCCCAGAGCCATGCCTGTGGTAACTCACGTTCAGTGCAAACAGGGAGGAGAGATCCCAGTGTCCATTTAAAGGTGATTGCTATTTTTTTCCTCTTTCCAACACTTAAAATTACCCTTAAAAACACTTAAAATCCTTGAAAGCCACAGTTCCAAAACAAGACAGGCTGAATTCTCAGCCTGCATCATTAACACCACCACAATAAACCCAGGTCTTTGATAGTTTCTAATACATCAAACCCAAAGAACACGCAGAAGAGGTACTAACAGAGATCCCTGCCCTGCCAAAACACAGAAACCTCCAACTTATAGGACATTTCAAGAAATAATTACAGTAAAGAACCTCAGGCTGTCAATCTTACCCACAGTAAAAAAACAATAACTGAGCTCTTGGAAAATGTGTGTGAATTCAAGACAAATTCTAAGCAAAAGTAGCCATAGGGAAGTAAACACCACTGACAAAGAAAACACAATTAGCAGAGTTCTTAAAATTTCAACAGGCAAGGAAACTTTTGAGGTATCTAGGAGTGAACATTCCAGAAGAGCTGCAAAGACTACAAGAAGAAACAGTTAGGTGCTGCTTTTAGAAGACAAAAATTACCTTGAGAAAACAGGTAAACGTCCAAATTCATTTCTAGGGAGCAAAAACGCTTTTCCTTTTTCAGGTCTGACTTGCCCCTTGCCCAGGGATCCCTTAAACTGCGTTCAGAGACATGTAATCAAGTTTATATGGTAAAGGAAGGGGAAAAAAAACTGCCCAAGGGCAAAAGGAAGGTCCTGTTTGGGGGAAGGCAGTGGGGCAGGGGGAGACCAGGTGAAGAACCCTTGCCTTTCCTCCCAGAAAGTTGTTAAAAGGCCTTGTTTGATTTTTGGTAGAATTCTGCTTAACAGAATTCAAGAAGAAAAATTACCTGGGAATCTATTCAAATCTGAAAGGATAAAACTGTAATTCTACATGTAACAAACTGACACATGAAAAAAAAGATCTAGGAATTAAATGCCTGTTGCTTGTTCCTTTTTTTTTTTTTTTTTAAATCACTTTATGGTCCCTTGAAACCATGAAAGAAATTTCCACGGATTTTCCTCTGAGACCTCAGACCAAGACATTTGACAAAAAAGGGAAATGGGTGACTTGACTGGAGATGGTTTATTCTTTATGAAGAACAAAAATTTGTCTGCTGAAAGTAGTCAGCCTAGTTCTCTTTTGTGGAATTCAAGAATTCACTCCAAAAAACTTGTGGCAAAAAAAGCTTAGTTTCGGTAATATTTCCAGCTCAAAACACTGATGTGTTCGAAGTGTTAGTTCTGGTTAGAAGGCCAAAATGGAATAGAGAGGTGAGAACTAAACTGTTTCTATATATTGCAACTGGAATATAAAATATGCTGCCCACAAGTGGGTAAGAGAGTAATTCATCTGACTCTACTGAAAAAGTGAAATTTACAAATTTCTCCCACATATTCACTAATTTCAGATAAAAACATAATGAAGAATTACATTGTAACTTCAGTGAAGTTTTTCAAGTCTATTTTACGAAACAGTAAGAAAACAAATTCCTTTAAAAGCAAACGGAAAAACACAACATGATAAAAACCTGTATTTTTTACTCTAATGAACACTGTATTTTCAAATTCTCTGATTTTCTGGTTTAGTCATATAAAGACGACAACAGGATTACAATTATATACTTTCAGTTTTGCAGTCAGGTGTCTAATAAATCACTCGAAAACCCCTTTAGCAATTAAAATTAAAAATCTTGTTCTAGATAGAGACATGCAATTTTATGTAGCAGGCTTTTAGAAATAAAATCCAGTTCAAAAAAACCACCCTTTTGTTCTCAAGCGTTTACATCTCGGAATTATTTTTAAAGTTTTCTATAAATCTTCAACATTGTTCAGATATATAACATAAACATGAAATGTGGCAAAAGTCGACAAGTTAATTTATTGCACCCTGTAATCAACAATCTATGCTGATCTTCAGAAAAGATAAACTAGAAAACAGTTGCTCATTCTGTAAAGGAGATAAAAGCAAATGGGAAACTCTGAAAGTGTTCCAGAAATGCAAATGCATACATCATTTGTGCTGAAGGCAACACCAACATTCTCCCTCAAACGAAGCCATATATCAACATGTAAGAACAAGGAGGCATTCTTCTGTCAGCAGAAAACAAAGGAAACATCGCCCATGATGAATAAGCGATCAAACTGAAAACAAAATGGCAACAAGAATTACACACTACTTAAAAATTTATTTTCAGTGTTCTTGTATGCCACAACACATACAGGTTGTAATCCAAAGGACAGACAAAACAGTGAGGGGCACTGCAACTTGTCTGATCTTCCATACATTGGTGATGTACAAGCCCAACCCCATATTCCCAAACCTCCCTGTTAGGTTCCTCACTTTTCCCTTGAGTTTCCCAAATTCCTTCTACATTACATTCAGCTCTTTCACTTTTTTGTAGCCAAGCCCCTCAGTTCCCTCTTCCTTCCTCTCCTCTGCCACTACACGCAATTCTGGTGCCAGCCAAGCACAAAGCAGCACACCGTGGCTGCTCTGGAGCCTTCTCAGCCATCAGGACCTATGTAGTTAATGACTGATACCAAAGGCCAAATTGAAAAAAATCCTTGAGTTCAGGTCACGGACTTTTCTTGAGCAGTCTGGGGAAGGGAACACAAATCTGCATTTCCTTAAATTTTAAAGAAACACATTCATATTTGAAGCTTTTAAGATCTCTACCTTATTCACCAAATCTATCAAATCAGCCAACAAGCTCCAAAAATGAATGTGGGAACTGAAAGGTAGACTGTGCAAACTTGTCCCTTCAGGTAATCAAAGAAAAATGCTGTGTCCCTATTCAGCAGATTTTACTTACATAAGCCAGGTGATAAAAAAAAAACAAGAAGGGAAATAACAGTGTTCCGAATACAGAAGCATCTGTTGTCTATCTGGAAATTAGGGCTGCTACTTTGAGCTAAGTGTTTAGTTTACCATTTGAAGACAGGAAAGCTCTCAGGTACATTTCTTGTTAAATATCTAAGGTTGCAACACCAAATTAATTCTAGTATATTTGTACATGTAGGTGTATATATATATATATGATATTTTAGTACTGCATATTAATTTATTTAAACAATAATCTCAATAGAGACAAAGACAGTTTCCATGACCAACAGAATTAGTATTTGCTCACTCCAGAGGAGCAAATTTTTACAAACCCCAGCTTGAAATCTACTTTTGGTACACTCCAAATCTGTTTAGCTTTGACATTGACTAGCAGGAGTGTGTAACTTTTTAAAATTATCCATTAAATGGTACAACCTAGTCATTAAAAACACCCACTCTTCAAAGCTCTGAAAGATCTATTACAGGGTAGTCATGTAGGGTGAGCAACATACTGCTTGCTCCCTGCTCCTCCCAAGGTATGTTATCCCATTTCAACTGCCACTACTGAAATAAGTACGTAAATCCATAGTCACGTTTCACTTTTGAAAACTAGAGAGCTTATAAATTGGCATTAGAACCCTGAATTTAGACACTTTGTGATTATGACAAGACTCCACTGTCCATAAGGCGTGATACAGGGCAATAAATGCCATTCCCTGATTCATTTTCGAACAATGCAACATCTTAATAATCAAAAGGAGTGTTATCCAAGCTCTGAGGAAAGATGCATGGATGAGTGATAAGATAAAGTATCTTCACAGAAAAAGAATGAAGGGTAACTCGTTGTTCCCAGAAAGAAAAAGTGAAAATAGCAATGCACCTCTATCTGGTGAAAGCCACATGTATTTCAGGATTTTTTTCTGCACCCTTTCTAAAACATAGGCAAAAATGAGAACAAAACTTGATTATTAATACAAAGCAGCAGTAATAAGCATCACAAAACCTACATTTCGGTGTGCATGGATATGCCTTTCCCCAGAGGGATAAAGTTCCTTATACCCCACTTCTGCCATACCCAACCACAAACCTGGGCAGATCCACTTTTTCATCACTTATACTTCACAGCAAAAGTGTGCCCTAGAGCAACAATCCTAAAAGGCAAACAATAACTCAGTTCACAGCTCTTGCTCAAGTGCGGAAAGTGAATTCTCGTGTATTTCTCAGAATCAGGAAGAAGTGGCACACATGAAAACGTTTGTCAAGTAAAACCTGGGAGAGGTCCAAGAACACTTGAAGGTGTCAACAGGACTTGGAGGGGCAAAAACCACTCAACTTTTTCTGCACAGAGAACAGGACAATAGTTGCCATGCTGAGGAAACTACCTCAGTTCTTGCCGAGCTCATTTCTGCTCTCACATTCCCAGGCACCAACTGCAGTTAAAGAAAAAAAAAAACCCCACAGCTTTTTTTTTTTCATACTGATTCATCAAGATAGTTGTATCTTTTTGCAGCATGATGAGTGCCTAATTACAATGATTCAAATCTCTTGTCACCTTCAGGCTAGACTACAGATAGCAATGGGTTTTAGCCAGAGCTGATAGGGAAAATGAACTTGACACAGCACGCAATGGTTTGTTAAGCATGATATAATATTAAAAACATCACTCCCCTTTTTAATCTAGCCAGGAGGAGGAAGAAAAATCACATGATTTTGAGTTCAAAGTTGCTAAATCCCTTCTCCAGCAGGGGAACATGCTTGTCTGATTACATTTTCAGGTTGAATGCATTTGTCACTCTACCACCTTTCTCCACATTCAGTCCTGTTTTGAGCCCTGTTGGCTTCAGACAGCTCTTTCTCCTCCTAATATTCCTGGAATTTCTCAGAAGTTCCTTCAGCCTACTCCCATTTTCCTTCTTGGGAAATGGTTATATGCAGGCTGGGCCCTCTAGTGCATGGTGGTGTTAATGCACCACATTCCCAGTGCTCTTGGCTTTGTTTTCCTCTACCAAGCAACTTCTGTCAGAGCATCTACTCCGTTCAGGTGCCTTTTTCAAGGGCACCCTATTTATGCTTTCTTAACTTCAAAAGAAGGAGGAATTGTCTGAGTGACTCCCACTTTGGTTGTCCTGTGGCTTATTGCCAAGACTCAAACTCAAGCACTTGGTCCCACGAACGGCAACTTAACACCTGCAAAAAGAGCATCAAAAGCCCAGCAGGAAACCCGGGAGATGAGGACAGAGAAGCAGCTTCCTCACCAGGGACAGAAGTTCGGGAATTGAATCTGCTTAATACTTCCAATAGAGGTCCTTTGTGAGGCCAATGACCTGCACTACCTTTGTGGTCAGAGGGCTGCACACCATGGGCCAAGGTGGGGCCTCTCCTTGCTGTACTTTCAGCTTTGGCTTAAGACAGAAAGACAACCCCTGAGGCTGTGATTCCCTCAGTCACTCTGATGCATGTCCTATCCAAACCCTTCAGCATTTAGAAAACCATCTTGATGCTCCTCTAACACATTTTTTGATTCCTCAGGTTCTATTTCACGACCATTAACTTAATTATCTATATAATCTCAAACCATTTGCTTGTCTTTCACTTTTAGTTTCTTAGGATAAAAAGGACCTTGCTTACAGGCAAAACTGGAGATTATTAAAATGCTTTAAATAAAACCCCTGCAATTATACTTAGAAAACCCAAATATTTTTACATCACTTTCAAAATCTAGGTTTTTAAAGTACTGAGTGAAATGTCTTTAAAATAGGCACTATTATATACATAACCAAAATTTATGCTGACAAAACCTGCAATAGTCCAGGAAAGCAAAACATAATAAAGAAACTGGCAATGGTACAATTAGTGTGAACGGTATCAGAATAATCTGCATTAATTCTCAACACAGCATATACAGCTTCACTATGTCTGTATGACCTCTAAACTGATAACATCATCAAAGATCAACAAACACAGATATGAATGTCCTCCATATGAATGACTGCTCTTTACACCCTGATGAAGCTTTTCAGCCACAATGATTAACAAAGAAAAAGGAAGTCTAATTGAATGGAAACTCTCCGGTATAGCCCAAGTTGCGCATTTTGTTACAACTTCCCAGGTTACTGACAATTAAATGCACCTCTTGACTGCATCACATCCAGGCTATGTTGGTGAAAGAAAGGTGTGTTTTGTTTTGTTTTTAAACAGTTTTTAAAACCGCTTCTGCCAGCAAAGGCCTTCCCAGTTTTGGAGGGGAAAATGTCATTATAGGAATCCTGTAAATGTCACAGAACATGAGGGAAGAGCATACAAGTGACCAAATTCGCTAATAGGCTTGGAGTTACCTGATGTAATCACTGCAAAGTGGAAGCATTTTGAAACTTGCTTTTCTGTCACTTCAACATTAATTTAAAGTCTTCTTTTAAAACCTTCAGAAAGTGCTCATTCTCATTCAAGCTGTGTATATGATTTGTGACCAACAGGTGTGACGAAACATGAAAAAGTTTTTGGAAACCAAGAATGGGCATAGGTTTAACTGCTGTGGATCCATTTAACATAAGGATGAAACCTGTCCTCGTGGATTTTTAAATAAAACAGAGTTAAATTTATACCCCTGACATTTAGCATAATGGAATAACAACTATTTATGGTTTCCCTGGCAATTCTGGTAGTAAAACTCTGGATGTGGTCACAGAAATTATAAATCTGCATTGTTATCTGGAAAACAAAATTATTATAATAATTTTCTGCTATTACAAGCAATTGTCTTTAATTACCTCAATATACATTACTTAATTGTCTGAAAAGACAGGATGTCAGCATGAATAGCATTGGTTTGGCAGCCTCAAATTATGAACAGCCATTGAAATGGTGCATGTTCTCTCTATTCCTTTCCTCAAAAATACGAGGTCTCACAGAAGCTTGACTACTTTGGTATATAATAAAACTTAAAAACTGAAATAATAAGGAATCAGACAACTTCAAAAATTTCAAGTAGTGTGTTCGGATCTTTTAATTATTAATCAGTTCACAGTTTGACCCCCTCTTTCTACCAGCCCATTTCTCACGTGGCTCCAGTTTACACCACAGGTAAATGGCAATGTGGTGGAAACAGTGGTACTGAGCACACAGCTTAGTACTTGACAATTATTCTGCAGACAGACATGCAAGGATGCCTTTACAGCATCAGTCAATCACTGGCAAATAACCTGCTTTCATAAGCTTTCAAAAAGATAAATGAAAAAATATTAGAAGAATGAGAACATTTTTTAGTTACAGCAGTTACCCATTACCATTATTTCTGTGACTATATTATACATCAGCTTTTGCAATTCTATAATTCCATGTGTCCCAAAGAAATTTTTATAATTTACAAATTTTGGACTACAATTTCCAGCACAAAGATCATATTACCCCCTCCCCACCTTTTTTTTTTTTTTTTAATTTTAAACAGGTTTTAGGGGTCTTTTAATTTTAAACTTCTGTTTTGGATTTGCATGGCAAGGTTTTGGTAGCAGAGGCTTTCAGGGAAGGAAGGTGAGGAAGCTGCTGGAAGTTTCCCCCATGTCCTGCAGAGCCAATGCCAGACGGGTCCAGGAGGAACCCACTGCTGGACACAGCTGAGCCCATCAGTGATGATGGTATTGCCTCAAGAATAACACAGTTATTTCCTCAGTATCCTGCTCTGAGTTGATTGATAATAGATTAAACTGATTTCCTTGAGTCGAGTCTCTTTTGCCCAGGACAGTAACTGGTGAGTGATCTCTCCCTGTCCTAATCTCGACCCAGGAGCCTTCTGTTGTATTTTCTCTCCCCTGTCCCACTGAGCAGGAGAATGAGAGCAGCTTTGGTGGGCACCTGGTGTCCAGCCAGGGTCACCCCATCACAACTTCATCCAGGATCTCCCACTTATTATGAACACTGTTTAAAAATGCTTTAATTCTGAGCAATGTGGAGATATCTTCTCTCCAAGGAGAGTTGTGACTGACCATTCTAGTTAGCTGCAACATTTGGCTCTTTCCATTTTCACAGATGTAAAAGATACAATTAAATTAACTTATCCACACAAGTGGCAGAGCAAAACAAAATCACTAAATGGCTGCAGCTGGGGTAAGTAGAGTTAAGTATTTTCTGTATTTTACACAAGCCTTTATTTTACATGTCTTTTTAGGACTGATACAATATTAGGGTCTGTCTCACTTTTATCTGCGTATTTCTTTTCCCAAAATCTTTGTCTGAGTTGGGTTCGGTCAAATTAAAGTCACAGCTGCTGCTACAATTCTGTGTGATGCTTCCTTTTCATCCACGTTCATGTTAAGGGAAGCAGCAATATTTTCACCATTATCATTATTCCTCTACTTTTGAACAGAAGGCAAACAGCATAATCTTGACACTAATCCATGAAACAAATGACAATTACATATATGCTAGAAAAGATGCAGAATTTTCATTCTTCTGTTTCCTTGCCCTATTCAGCAAATACTGCAGCATTTCCTTTCATGATGATATCATTTCTTTGATCCCAGCAAAGAGATTTTTGAAACTTCATTGTTAGAAATACATGTAGAATAACTAACTTACACGGCCTCAATTACAAAATGATATTTGCTGCAGTTCATCCACGATGAGGGAGATTTAAGATTCACAGCATGCCATCTTCTGAAAATCAAGAAGCAGCACTTCACAGGTATGCCACTCCTGGAGCTTTATGCAAAGTCTGCACTCACATGTCCTTGAATTCAGAGTGACTAATAACCTCAGCAAGGTGCACATTTTAAAGAACACTCATGCTGAAGTTGGCATTTACTCGCTGGCATTATGGGTGGCATATTTCACAGGCTGCTTTTTAAGGAATACTCAACCACCTGCACATCGTGGAATGCACTCCGTGCCATTGCACCGGAGTTCAGCCACGCACTGAAGCTGAACGTGTTGCAGTTTTGGTAATTGGATTCAGAAAACAAGCATGACAGAGTGAAATTCATTTATTATGTAATTTACTAAATAGGGATACAACTTGATATATTACAAAGGAGAGAGACAGAAAAAGACACTCAAGGCATTTCCCAATACTAAATATAAAAAAAATTCTACCCAGAAGACAAATCAAAAAACCTCTTAGCAAGGGGAAAAAGTTGATAAAGTTAAATATCACCACTGACAGATGCCAAAGAAGCTACTCCAGCAAGATCTCTATAGAATGTAAACTTTTAATTTGCTCTTTGATGAAAAGTCAATTAATCAAGTTATTCTGAAATAGTCCCAAGGCGTAAGGTCTGCTTACTACCTGACTATTTATTCAAGAAAAACTGCCACCAGTGGCACTTGTCACTGTCTCATAGCTATCCTGATTTTGTATTTTAACACAAGAACGGCACTATGTTACAAGTTTTCCAGTACAAGTTTTCTTAGACTGAATTCCACAGGAATTCCTCTCCAGCCAGTTGAAAAGTAACAAAGTTAACAGCACTCCTAAGAGGTAGGGGACTTTGCCAGCAGTGTTCCAGAAACATCCTGAGCTTTCACATAAATTGTGTCACAAGCTGCACCTCACTCACTGACATCACATCATTACGAATCTTGTCTCAATTTGAACGTATTAATTGCATTTACAAAGGAAATCTTCCAATATATAAAAAAAAAGCCAACTGTATCCTGGGCTGCATAAAAAGAAAGATGGCCAGCAGGTCGAGGGGGACAACTCCCCTCCTCTACTCTGCTCTGGTGAGACTCTACCTGGAGTGCTGCACCCAGCTCTGAGGCCCTCAGCAAAGAAAGATATGGACCTGTTAGGGACAGGTCCAGAAAAGAGCCACAAAACAGGACAAGAGGAAAGCAACAGCTCCCCTTATTAAAAAGGCTGGGAGACTAGAGGGTTTTTAGCCTGGAGAAGAGAAGGCTCTGGGGAGACCTTATGGTAGCCTATTCATACTTAAAGGGTGGCTTATCAGAAAGGAGGAGAGGGACTTTTTACATGAGGGTCTGTAGTGACAAGACCAAGGGCGACGGTTCTTATCTGAAAGAGAGTAGATTTGGATTAGACATAAGGAAGAAATTCCTTACTCTGAAGGGGGTGAGACACTGGAACAGGTTGCCCAGAGAAGCTGTGGATGCCCCAACCCTGGCAGTGTCCAAGGCCAGGTTGGATGGGGCTTTGAGCAACCTGGTCTAGTGGAAGGTGTCCACACTGTGCTGGACTTCAAAGGCCCCTTCCAGTCCAAACCATCCTGTGATTCTGTGATAAAAGCAAGAGGCAACTCATTGCAATTCACTGCATCCGGTCAAGTTATTGGAACAAAAACTGGCAAAACAATGGATTGGGAAGCATCTACTCAAATACATAGCTCAGGTAAGAAAGAGCAGAAACAGCTTTGTACATGGAAGCTTTATATTTGTGCCTGCTTTTCTTTATACTACTATTTAAAGAACAGTCAGTATAACTATTAAGAAAGAAATATAATTTTTAAAAATTGACAATAAAATTGGAAATAATGCCATGCAATAAGACTGATTTTGAAGTCCATACAGACCTATTCTTCCAACACATATTTCTAATGCATTTTACAAGCCTTCCATTTCTCAAACAAGACAGGCTCAACAGTTACAAAACCACGTAAGCGTCCTCCAAGAATGCAGACTGTTCTTTACAGGTGTAGTTTTTAAAAGTTTAGTCATTTCTATCTAAAAATTATGCAACCAGGTGGCGTTATTACACTGCAGTGGATACTCCTGCCTTCTCAGAGGCCCATTCAAATAGAAAATTATCGCTCAGATTTTACACAATATAAGATAATGTATCACCCTACTCGCTCAGAAGTTTGGGTACAACTGCCTGGGATGAACCACAATGGAAAAAAAAGACATCTTATCAACCTTCAGTAGGCATCAGATCCCATGAGAAGGGATGTGGCAACTCAGAGCCCATCAGTGGCCCTCAGCAGGCAAGCTGGTGTCCACCAGCACTGCAGTGGAGTCCCAGCTTTCATTACAGAAATCAGTGACACTCATTTGGCAATGACAGAGGCTAGCATTGCAGTTAAATTAATGTTACTGCAAATGACACTTCACTAATTTATGTCCCACACGGCTATGTTGAACAAATACACCATCTGCATTCTGCTGCTCTTCCGAATTCTCTCTGCAGGTTTCAAGTCCTTAAATCACATTCCCCCCCAGTCTAGTTTGTCAGGCAAGTCACAGTAGGCAAATTTCACAGGCAACTGACCCACCACGGTTAAAAACCTGCCTCTTGTGAAACTCCAGGAAGGTATGAAATATCACAATATTCGTGTTCTCCTGGACATGACTGTGTATGACAGTCAAGGGCAAACAGAAAAAAAGCCACCAGCAGGTGGAGAAGAGCCCTACTATTTCTCTAAAGACCACAGATCTTATTTTTCCAACAGAAATATAGCACTTGTCCTTGCTCTGGCAATACTGAAATACTTAGACAGTAAGAAGTATTTTCAAGCTAGTGATTTTATAAACCTTTTAGATACACTTTTATTCTTTCCCCCAAATCTTGTAAGCGGGGGATTCAAGTCCAAAACAGCTTTGTTATCAAATACAGCATATATAGGTTATAAAAATCCACAGGTTTATTTAGCACTTCTTTTACTTAAGTTCACTAATAGGTTTGCCAAATTACCCAGCCCAGAATTGTGTGTATGTATTACCAAACCCCATTTTGAGTTTGCATATTACCTGTTTCTTAAGAATGTATTAGTTCTTCTGTTTGGTGTTTTGTATATTTACAAAGATACTCTAAAGTTTTGTCTTATTTAGAGAAAAATTGCATAGAATGAGAAAAACTTCTTAGGTAACTTTGGAATCTTTTAACTTGTAAATTAGCAAAGAAAGCACTGAGATAAGTCTTTGGGAATATATTTGAAGTCTTAATGAAAGGGTCAGATTACAAAAAGCCATAGTGGGAGTATTATATGAGGAAGCTTTAAAGTTAGTTGCAATGTATTAAAAAACAACATTCAAATAAATTATTTTTCACTGCAGTATGCCAAGTTTTTGGAGATAGAATTAAAATTGGGCTTTCATTTTAGACCAAGTAAAGCATAATACTAGACTATAATACTGCATATGCTAGTGAGATCCAAATGCCCACGGTGTTGCAAGAGAACATTTTCCCTCAGGCATTTGAAATTTAATGCTTCTTTAATATTCTCTGTTGGATATTGTTAGAATGGAATTTCAAATATTTCCTGCAATTTGAGTTAAAGATTACTGAATAATGCTGAGCAGCAAAAAATTTTTGAAGCGTACATCTAAAGCTGGCATAGTAGCTTAATGTCCTGTTGTTTCTTGCTTTAGCAAAATTAATTTCTTCAGTCTTCAACCACGAATTCACGCACCACCTGGAGATACAAACCCATAATTTAACTGTGGTGTATTTCTAGCTCCCTTGCCTAATACACACTGAGGCCAGATCCTGTATGTCAGGCAGCTATAAAAGGAAAAGGCCACTTCAGAGCAATACTTTATATTTTCCCAAGCCAGACAGCAAGCAACTTGAAAAACAGTATCTGGCCCATTATTGTAAATAAATGGGATTACTGGTCATGAAACAAATGCACATGAGCTATTAAAAGTATATATTCTACTATTTAGACATGAGTAACACCTTTCCAATAGGAATCAAAACATTCAAAAGGCTTTTATCCAATTAAGGTCCAATTTTTTCACCATACCTGTGTTAGTGCTTTACCATGGCTACTCTTTACAGGTAAGGGTAGATGACAAATACAGCAAAAAGGTGTATCATTCTAAAAAGAAAGTAGAAAAACACTAATTATAATCATGATTCCTGCTGCTTGATTACTCCATGGAGAAGCCTCCTTCATCCAAAGATGCAGCACCTTTCCATCATTTGTGTCATGATGTAAGCTGTCAATTTCCCAATTTTTTTCTACGGACAGGGTTCCCTTCTCATTCATACTGGGCACATGCAGACCCATGCCTTAGCTCTCCCTTCCAGAAGCCTGCTAATCCCCTTCAGAATGGCTTGGAAAGATGCTTCAGACAGTAGGACGACCATGAGTTCAAATTAACTAATTCCTCAACACCGTCCCAGCCTGACAGGACAACTCTAAATGACTTCATGACAGGCCCGAAAGTTTCAAACATTTTCTTAGAGCATGAGCCTGAGGAACGTTCTCATGGGTTCCAACACAACCCTTGTCAACACTGAACTAAAAAAACAACAAAAAATATATGCATGCCTGTTTTTCAGCAACAGGAAACTCCAAATATGTAGCACTGGTATGGCCAATAGAGTCCACACAGCTGGAATCAGGGGCCTACATTTTTATACAGAGATGGGGTAGTTTAGCCCTGCAGTGTGCAACTGAATGAATACAGGCATGTGCAGGGAGTACTTGTGTTTACGTGAGCAGAAAGAGGAAATTTTCTTTATTCATTCTTTACTCAAATATCAGTCGACACTGAATATGGCCAGTACTATAAGCATATATGCTACTAAAGCCACTCACAAATTCTGCTGCTGCCTAAAAATCAGTTTGGATAAGGTTTCCAAAAGCAGGCCAGATACCAAAATGAATCTGTTAAACAGCAGAAAAACCTCCACACAGGAAACAAAGTGTTTAGTTGCCTCTTACATTTATTACTGATAAATTCACATTTGAAAGTTATGTTTCAGGTATGAATAATGCCATTAAGATAAAACTTTATCAGTATTTTCCTTCTGTAAAGAATTATATTTTATACAATTAAATTCAAAAAATTAACACCATAAGATATCACTCTCCTTCCCCAGGTATTCCTAGGGATATTTTCTTTGAAACACTATTTAATTCTTGGGGGAAAAAAAGAGGAAAATTTAGTCTGTATAGTGGCAGCTATTAAGAATGTAGTTCTGTGAAAATACAGAAACAAATTCACATGGATGTTGTAAAACAAGCTGAAATATTTTAAGCAAACTATGTGACCATAATTCATATAAATAAGCCTAATGAGAAAAACTCTTTTAATTATGCAAGAGATTTGGCTTGGAAGAGCATTCATCAGTCATTCTGACATGGAGAGGATGGGTGAAGGAAGCAGATGGATTCACCCATCTGCACTGAGCCTAGAAAACGGCAAGTCATCATTATGGTTGCTAACTTCTTGTTCAAAATGTATTACTTGATTATCAGGTTATAGTGAACAAATGCAAAAGAAAGTCATATGAGAGAAAAACAAACATTTATTTTCAGTAAGAGCTGTTTCCCCACTTGACTAAATGCTCACCTCATTTAAAAAACCTCACAAGGACATCAGCTTAATGTTTACATCTAGTGGGGGGAAGGGGTGGTGGTTTTCAGGTTGGGTTTGTTTTAATGTTGCAATGAATTAACTTTAAGAGTACAAGGTTTGCTTTGGTAGAACTTGAATTGTTACACAGGTCATCTCTTCTTTAGAATACCAACCTGCCCCTTCTCCTCCACACAGTCACATCAGTGAGTAGAAAACCCACACATTGCTGTTACAAAGTCTCTGTTCAACCAAGAGAAAGACAGATTTGCGTTAAGGTAGAAGGGCCCAGTAATGCTACTTCTCATGCACCAGGAACACAACTCTTCTGTTCTCTTTGCAATAATTCAGAGATCAACTCCGCTGAATTTACAGCCAATATGCCAAAGGCTTTGTGCTGAGCGTGAGTGCCCATTGTGGTTGTTTGGTTTGTGGGTTGGTTTTGTTTGGCTTTGTTTTTAAACAGGGATTCTCCATATCCTGGACCTCGTAACAACTGTGAGAAGAAAACCCTCCAAAAGTGGTGCTCAGGTGGTGGATGATGACAGATCTTCCAGGGTCCTCAGCTCTGGGAGTGCCATTATGAAGCCACTGTGCCACCACCCCCTCTGGTCAGTGATGGAGCCCTGAACTCCCAAGCTGCTCCCAGGCACCAGAGGCCTTTGGGCACCAGACCACCCACCTCAGATCTGACCATGCACCCACCCAGAGGAGGTCTGAACTCTCACCGTGTCCCCTGCCAAACCTACAATACCTGCTTGAACTATCAACCTACTTAGGAAAAAAAAATTAAAAAGAACTTTCTGTTCACAATTTTTATTAAGATTTGACTCATGAATAGTTCATAAAGATTACTAACACATATTACAAGCAAGCTATCCATCATTTGTGTCTCTTCACAGGTAGCAGGCACATGAGTACAGGATGTGTTATTACATCCTAGCTACATATTAAAAACATGCTGAAGGCTGTAGAAATCAATTAATGATTAATTACCCAACTTTAATTTAAAAACCAACAAAACTACTAAGAAATAAAAAATAAGCCATCAGAAAAAATTAAACCAGTTACATGGAAAGTAAAATTTCTCCTCTAGAAAGAAAGTTTTCACCACAGCAAAAAGAAAATTTGGATTGTAAGTGGAATTTATAGATCAGTTTCTTCATGACATGTAATGTCCGTGCAGTATTACACGACTGAACTTTAGAAATGAACAGTGAAGAGATATGTTTTGGACATTAGCACTAGGAATTTAAAAAAAACCCCAACCCTGTATTAATTTTCTAAACTACGATTTTAATAGTTCTTGCTCATATCTATATGTTTACCTTTTTTAAACTCTATTATAGATTTGTCACATACTTTACAAAATAACTTTTGATCCTCTTAATTCTATTTCAGTATTTTTTTTAATGGTTTACTTTATTTCTGAAAAATCTCTTACTGTTATTCCCTTGGACCATAATCCAGAAGAGATTTACAAAACTATTTCAATTCTAGCACTTCCAGGATTGAACCTGGCCATTATGTAGTTAATTTTTCTTACATAGTCTTGGGCATGTCTAATGTTAATTATATCACAAACTTAGCTACAAGAGACATGACTTGGTAACAACAATTGTAAGTAAATGCATAAGATAAAAAACCTGTATTAGACATAGAGAGGATGACAAAAAGAAAACTTCACAAATTATTGAAAATTAAGTGTAAAAACTTACCTAAAAATATTCATCAGTTTCTATAGATGGCAATGAAGTAAAAGAAAATCCCATCCAAAATACAGTTAAAGAACACAGCCAGCTGTTAACAGAGAATAATTCATTTTAAAATATTGAAAAAAAAATTAAGAGATAATTCTGGCAGACTACCCTTCAAAACTACTAGTTGCCTTGAAAAATAATACTTAATCCCCAGAAAACGGAGATTAAAACATCTTAATACTTCAGTGTGTTGTTTAATTACCGATTTCCACGTAATTCAATATCTTTTCAGTGCAAAAATTGCAAAGTGTATTTGAAGAGTTAGCCAAGAGCACACTAAATTTCCATTACTTCATTTGCACGTAATGTTTCCATTTATGCAGCTTTTTGGCTACAGTGCTACACAAAAGACTCATACTAATGAAACATCAGGAAGCATTAAAGAATATTTTCTAAAAGTACATTTAAATTTTGCTTGGAAAACATTAAAGCTTAACAAGTAGAAACAAAATTTAAGAAGGAAATACCAGAATTGTTAAGTTTTGCTGACTTTAAAAATCACAACACATTCATAAAAGGCAACACTTTACAGTATCTTTAGTTAAATCTGCACAGATGACGATTCAGTCCATCTTGGACTAATTATACTGGGACTGAAAGTAAACTGATAAACATGCTTCTGACAAACAAAAGCATTTACACATGGCTTTGCATCAAAACAAATCACTTTCAACACCAAGTAACAAGATTTGTTGTTATCTCCAACAGCAAATAGTTCAAGGAGCACAAGTTTGGGCGAAAAGGACTAAGAATAAGAAGAGTCTTACCTACAGAAGAAAGTTTGAAAGTTTCAAGTTAAACTCCTATCTGAAATCCATTAAATCAATACAATCTGCTATGCTGACACAGACAAATCAGTTTACAGCCTGCTAACATTGATTTAGCTGAAATTTGATAAGAAATCAATTTACGCTGAACCCATTATGCTCAGTGGAAATTACCTTATGTGGGTCCACATCAGGTTTTGTGTATATTTAAATCTTAAACAATCTTAAGTAGTGTTAATTAAGTCTGTACAACGTCCGGGTGCAGAAAAGGTGAAGGGTCACTAGGGTAAAGCATCTTAGGACACTCTGGAAAACTCTGACTGTGTTAAACAAGCTCCCTCCTACTTACCAAGCCTCCCTACGCTTCACAGCAAGCCAGCCCTCAGCTCTGCTCGCAGCTATTTGGCTTTCGAACTCATCCCCAGAAGGGAACCTGGGTACAGTCTTCATTCATATTAAAAACATACTGTTTTTTACGGTGATTTACGATATAAATCAGTATAGCTCGACATTTTAAACAAACCCAGTAGGACTGTACCTCCTCCACTCTGACACTGGTTTGCCGTACTGCAGGAGCTGTCAGGTGCCCACAGGCTCGTTCAAGCCACGGGACGTTCTGAGCTGCGGCATGAGCACGACTGGCAAGAGGACTCACTAAAATGAGAATACTTCGCATGACAAGCACCAATACTTACATTTTACACCCACTAAACTGCCCTAAAGGAGTAACTTCCCTCTTCTGTCGCAGGACAGAAGAAGAAATTGCCTAAGTATACATGCTGCTTAGATTGTTTTAAAAAAAATAATACTACCTACTATAAGGACTAGAGTAAGATTTAAAACTAATCCTGCAGAAAAATACCGGAACAAGTGAGACTTAACTCATAGGGAATCCTGTCACGATCTGAGGGAAAAGAAAAATCAACTGTGCTATCCAAACCCTTCTTTTACACCCTAACAACATAGTTTATGAATCTGTATTTTGCTGGTGTATTTATGCCCGTACCAGCCTCCCTTTCAGCCAGACCAAAGGAATTTACTTCACTCAACAATTCGAAATACAAGTAAACGAGCAGCTTTATTTTTGTACAAGAGATCGCTAGTTTGGCCACGCAGTTCAACCAGCGGAGCAGCACAGGTAAGCTCTCAGCCTTCCCTGAAAATAAAAAGGAAAGGACCAAGCAACAGGACGGCAGGATTTCATGAAGTGTGAAGCACCCCGGGGAAAGGAGCTGGAGCGCCGGGGACGCCCCGGCAGCTCCCCAGAGGAGGCCGGGCAGAAGGGAAACGCGCGGGAAACGCGAGGGGAACGCTCTGCCCGCCCCGAGCTCGCGGCTCCGGGGGCGGACGGCTCCGGGATGCCCCGCCGGGCAGAGCAGGGCCCGGCCGCGCACTCGCACCCACCGAGCGCTCCGAGTTCGCGGGGCGGGCGCGGGAGCGGCGCCGCCGGCACCGGGGCCTGTCCCGCGCGTCACCGCAGCAACCACGGGCGCCGCTCCCCGCGCATGCGCCACCAACTCCCCCCCACCCTCCGCATCCTCCCCGCCGAGCGCGCACGCGCCGCCCGAGAAGCCCGCGCTGCCGCAGCCCCCGCCCCCCCACCGCGCGCAGGCGCAGTGAAGGGAACCACGCATCGTCCCCTAACGGCCTAACCTCTCCAGCGCTGCGCTGCTCTTCAATGAATGGGGCGAGGAGGGAGCGGCAACCGCCAATGGCGCGCGGGGGTGTGGCGCGCTGCCCCCGAGGAATGCTGGGAGTTGTAGTTCTCTCCGGCAGCCCAGCAGCGCCGGCGGGCGGCAGCCACGACTACAGCCCCCAGGCGGCAGCGTGCGGCCGCGCGCCCCGCCCCCCCACGGCAGCTCGGCGCAGCGCTGCCACGGCCGCAGTCGCGCCGCAGAGGTGACCTCGAATAGCAGGGTCCGTCGCTCCCGCAGACATGGTCGGTACCGCGCCCGTCGAGCTCCTTCGGGTCTGGGCAGCGGGCTCTGGCAGGTGGAGGTGACCCCGAAGTGGCGTCGCTTTCCCCGCCTAGCCGCGCTGCTCCCGGGAGGGCCCGGGGAGTGGGGGGCAGGGGTGACCTAGAGGTGGTCGTGGCACCCAGAGGAGCCGGGCCTGGCGGCGCCTCAGGGCTCACCGCAGCCCCCGCGGAGGCCGCGCCGGGGTGACCTTCCAGGCGGGGACGTGGGGTCGGTGCCGGCCTGGCGGCGACTCTGCCTCTCCCCGGGGCCGTGCGGGGGAGGGCGGGATGTGCCCCCGTCGGAACGCTGCGAGCCTCCCTGTCCTGGGGCTGGCACTCCGGAGGGGTGATCGCGCCTTTTCCCGGCGCCGCGGCTGGCGGCGTTGCCTTCGGGAGATGGGAGCTGCCAGCGCCTTCGTTCGTGCGGCGTGAAAGGTTTTGGTGCGCTTCTGTGTTAGCTCAAGGGAAAGTGCTTGTGAAATGGCTTTACTGGTTCATCCCTGCTTGCTGTCGGAAATCCAGCTGTTTGTTCAGACTCTCGAGATTGTCAGGGAGTCCTTCTAGTTCTGCCCTGAGATTACACGGGTGAACTGCAGTGCTTTGCTTTTCTGCAGCATGTGTACATAGATAGACAAACGTGCACAGAGACCATGCTTTCTTTTCTAGGCATGAAAACATCTCTCTGTTTTTCTAGACTCAATACCCTGTTATTCAAACCTTCACTTTTAGTATTTTGCTGTAGAAAGGATGCTTTCATGCTTTGAAACGTGGCTTATTTCAGCTGTACCCTAAAAAATACCAAAATCTGTAAACTTTATCCTACATTTCCACTCTTTCTATTTAAAATGTGGATTTGCAGGAGTGACAACATGACAGCAAGTTTTGGTTTGTGTTTGAGCTTTCAAAGCATTGGCTGACATGGATGGGCTGGTTTCACAGAGAACTGCTGGTTATAACTTACTTTGATGTCCCAACTTTTCAGAGTGTCACTGTTTTTATCTTGCCTTTGCTGTTCAAATTATGCATGTGGTGTTGGATGGAGGCTTTAAATTTCTGAAATCAAATCACCTTTGTATCAATGCAACCACCATTAGCTCAATGAAATGGAAAAAGTTTTTCAGGGGAACCTGTGTCAAGGTCATTTCTTAAGGAAGGAATGCCTTTGGAATTGCTTTGGTCTGTGAACCACAGCGCTGGTGGTGTTCTTCAAGTACACAGCTGCCTTGCTGATACTTTCTAGTGCATTTCCAAACACATTTATTGTCACCATATCTCTGCTTTAGAGAAGGGAGAGCAAAGGGAAAGTTTCTTAGGCAGACTCTAGACTTAGGAAGAGATGAAAGTTTATTTTAATGATTAAATCATTCTTGTAAAACAAGGTGGGATAGCTTAGTTGGCTGTAATATTCAGGAATAATGTTAAGCTGATGGTATTTTATCGGCGAGTCTATCATTAGCAAATAAACACTAGCAATAATGTTTATTGAGGTCTCTCATAATTACCGATGCAAAGTCTACCACTTGTGCAGTCATGATGTTCCTGTCACAACATTTGATAGGTTGTGAGTTATCTTTTACTTACCTTCGTAACCTCCTGAATCAGTTTTGCAGTGCAGTGCTGTTTTCAGATATGGCACTGATATTTTAGGTCTGCTGATATCAGCTATAATCACAGATATAACTGAGGCACTGCGTTCTTAAACGGGAGTGTGTGGGGAGAGTGTTAAGACCACAACTTCCTCACTTGATATTGGAGGCTTTGCTTTTACCTGTGATAGTTCAGGAGGGGGAGAAATCCTACATTTGCTGGCTCAGATGAAGAAGGATACCTGGGGATGCAATGTTCAGTTGCTGGGGGATTTTCTTCTCATCCTTTTTATCGTTAGTTTTGCTACTCTTTTATTTTCCTGAAGTATTTTAATTATACATCGGTCGAATGTAGAGTAGGGAAGGCTTTGGAGCAAAATAGTTCAGTTAGTTGTTGCTTAATTTGTCCTCTAGTGCCTGTATACCTGAGAGTGAGTAAAGGTCACCCCTGTAGTTACCACAGCATGAAAGGCTTGCAGGAGCCAAGTCACGGGTTAAAGCGCCTGGACATGAGTGTCTGGAACCTACAGCTTCTATTGGGGAGCTTCTCATTTCTCTAAAAGTAGCCTCAGACACTCAGTGAGACCAATTTTAATATGAGATGTAAGTTTTTTTGGTGAGAGTTATCCACGTTTTGTAAGAAGCACAATGTTTTTGGTTTGTTAATCCAGCTACTGGATTTAAGAGAGAGCATGAAAGTTTCTTGGATGCTAAATGCTCACAACTGGTGCAAGGGTAAGAGGCTCTGGGGAATGTACTGACTCCAATGTACTGAAGGTTTGAAGAGGAAAAACAAGTAGGCAGCACTCCTCACTTTATTTTAGCTTATGTTTTTTCCTCCTCCAGCCCCAAATGGGGGACAACAGGAAGGATGGTAGTAAGCAAACACAATTATGTTGAGAAGGTGGAGCTGAGTCATGACTGAAGGTTTGAGGGTTTTTTAGAGGCTAAATGCTAAGTTTGTCTCAGTAAAAAAATAATAAATAGTCCTATCTCTTACCTTTTTATCTTCTACTCCTTCCCTCTCCCGTTGTTATGCTGAATACTCACCATAGTGGATAGGTTGGCATTTTTATGTTTAAATCAGACTGGCTTATAAAGTTCATATAATGGAAAAAAAAAATCTCTTTTCCTTTCCCCCTTTTGTAACACTGCTTTAGAAGAAAGAGCCTTAAAGTCTTTCTTCTGTTCACTGGAAATTCAGAAATTAATTCACAATTGATTTCAGATACCCTATAATATAAAGAAAACATGTTCTGCTGCTACCTGTGTGAGTTCTGGAATAGCTTAGCATGGGATCACTTTTTATATGATGGGGATTTTGCCAGGCCAAGGTTTTGCAGCACTCTAACTTTTCAGTATTTATTTTACTAACTGTTGTGGTTAGCTGCCTTAAAAGAGTGTTCATTGTTCCATTTATATAAATAAAATGTAGATTCTTCTTAGAAACATGCTGCAAAGTTGGCTTTAAAATTTGATACGCATCTTAATCCATGCTGCCCATCACCATTCAGATGTAATGGTACATTTCCCTGCTGAAGAATAGAGTACCAGAACTAGTTTTGAGATTTAAACCAGCAGGAATTGATTGTCTGGTCTCCTTCCCCCTCACAGTGGAGTTCTGATGAAGTTAGAGGGGTGTGACTCATAGCAGGACAAGTTCAGAAGAAAATAATGCACTTCAACATTGTGTAATGGGTGATCATGTGATGAGATATTTAAAGAATCATTCCCATAACGAAGGCAACATCTAAATCTGCAAGTTCAGTAGTTTAACTTCATCATTATGCTCTGGTGTTACGTAGTATGTGCTAAAATGGGGTATGTGGCCTCATTTTTTGAGTTATCTAACACTACCTTGATGCAGCTGTGTTTGGCTGGTCACTTCTGCAGAGAGAATGCACTCAGAGCCCCACATGGTTTTTCTATGAATATCAGTGACAGGAATGTTGGTTGGAAAGGATCTGCAGAGGTCATAGAGTCTGCCCTCTTTCTTGCTCCATGTCTGGAGGTTGTCCAGTCCAGCCTGACAGCAAGACTTTTGTCACTGATAGATCATGCCATAGGTGTTTTGGTCTGGGCCTCGACAACTGCCAGGGGTGAAGGTTATACAGAGTCTCTGGGTACCCTGTTCTGCTGTAGCAGTACCACATAATCAAGAGTTTTTCTCTTAATTTGTAGCTGTTGCACCCTGTTCTGCCACTGCGGAGAGGTGTTGGGCACAGTGTTATTTCTGTAACGCTCTGTGACGGTGTAGTGGGCTGCTGTTAGATCCCCCCTTATCCTCTACCTTTCCAGTCTATGTCCAGCACCCTCAGCTTCATCTTACAGACCATGAACTCAGGTTGCCAGAACTGGACTCAGTATTCCATCTGCAACATCACCAGCACTGAGTGCAAGGCCTGTCTTTGCTCTGCAGCCTATGCTTTTCATAATGTAGCCCAGAATGCAATTAAATCACTTCTTTCACATTCAGTTATGCCTGGTGTTTTGTCTGTATCTCAAATGATCATCTTTTAATTATCTGAAAAAGTGGGCCTGGCATTCTAGCAGGCTGGTCAGTCTGCTTGTTCCTGTCCTAGCACAATCTGCCCCAGCCCTATTGCCTCTAGAGAACAAGGGAAATACAAATACCAGGCTTACAAAATACCGGGTTATGAATGTCCTTTAGCATGAGTTCCATTTTGATAGAATCATAGAATGCTTTGGGTTAGAAGAAGCTTTTAAAGGTTATTGGTCCACCTCCCTGCATTTAGCAGGGACATCTTCAACAAGACTAGGTAGTTAGAGCCCTGTCCAACTTGACCTTGAATATTTCCAGGGGTGGGGCAACCACCACTTACCTGGACAATCTGTGCCAGTGTTTCACCACCCTCATCGTAAAGTATTTCTTTCTTATCTAAATCTGACCTGGTTTAGTTTAAAACTATTGCCCCCTGTCATTTCATAACGGGCCCTACCAAAACGTTTGTCCTAATCTTTTTTGTAAGTCCCCTTTGAGTATTGAGAAGTCACCATAAGGTCTCCCTGGAACCTTCTCTTCTCCAGGCTGAACAACCCAGACTCTCTCAGCCTTTAATTTTCAATATTGAATAACCTCTGGATTTCTCCCAGTCCTGGTTCTGCTTAACGAAGTGGCGTTTTGCTACAGGGCAAGACATTTTTCTCCTCTTATTTGCAATATAGTAACATTTTGGCAGTCTTATCCCAGTCTTTTGGAGTTTTGGGTCAGTTTGACAATAGACAGTTGTATTGTGGATAGTGGTGTCTGTATTTGTTCATAATGTAGCTTTTGTCTGTGGATTAGTTAAATTGCTGCCTAACAGTTTAGTGAGACAGTTTTAAGTCCACTAGATTCTTTGGTTTCTGGCATTCAATAAGTCTTTGGTTGCAAATAAGCGTTCAAAATGCTTAATGGAAACAGCCCTCGAAATTGAAAGAATCTGGAAACCAGTCAAGTGTCACAGCTCGTAACATTTCTGTAGTAAATTCCAAGTATGAATGGGTGGGTGTATGTTGTATTGTCTTAAACGTTAACAAGGCAGTGTTGTTAAAGGGAATGCAGAGTTTTTCAAATCCATTGTTATTCCTGGCATTTTGCAAGTTTTCCGGGAGCAATTCTTAAGGACGTTTTTGCAATTGTGGTCTGTGTCTGTAAAAGCAAGCAGAGAAATTGCTGGTGGTTCTAGCAGAACCAGAAGTGTGATGCCAGGAGCTGGGACTGATCCGCCTTTAGGCGCATGCTTTCATCCAGGTTAAATAGTCATAATGTCATTGCTGCAGTAACGTAATTTTTAACTGGTGTGAGGCTGAGGTGTGGAGCTGTGGGTAAGGCTGTGTCATTGCCTTGCAGGGTGAACCCGTCAGAGTGCTGGTGACCGGAGCTGCTGGGCAGATTGCCTACTCCCTGCTGTACAGCATTGCCAAGGGCGATGTCTTCGGCAAAGACCAGGTAACTCTCGCACTGAACTGCACAGGAATAAATGAATGTCAGAAACGCAGTGCCTGAGACTGGTTTCCTCACAGACGCTCAGAATGGTTTAACAATATGCAAGTAATTTCTTCTTTAAGTGGGGAAAATGGGAGTCCTGCTCTGTTACACAAGCTGTCAGTTGTTGGTTGTGCTGAAGTTGTTGGTTTTCTGAAAATGGGTTTTAAATCTTGCACAAGGTAACAGCCAAGTACCAGACCAATTCATTTTCAAAACAGATTGTGCCCAGCTTGCACTAAACCTTTTCTTTTTTTCCAGCCTCTTATTCTTGTGCTGCTGGACATCACTCCTATGATGACAGTATTGGAAGGTGTGGTGATGGAGCTGCAGGACTGTGCTCTGCCGCTGCTCAGAGGTGGCCAAAACGATTTTTTCTTCTACGATGCTCTAGTACAGTTCTTGCATTTATGAGTCCCTGTAGCTGGCAGGAAGTTAGGCAGAAGAAAATCTTAGATGATCCTTCCTTGGTTTTATATTTTGTGGTGTATAATCAATTTAACTTAGCCGGTAAGCTAGGAAGAACGACATCAAATAGGTTTTGTGAACAGAATTGACAATGCAGATATCTGGGTCTCTATCATCTAATCCTGGAGTTTCAGCCTGGACACGAAATTGTCAGATACTTGTGCATATGTGCATTGTATCCTAGCCCAGCTGTGAAATATATAATATGTTATTTACATATATATATATAATATTTATTGCTAAATAAAAAAAACCAAACTGATTTAGTCTTAAAAGTATCTTCTGTATAAAAACACAAAATAAAAACTCACTCCTCAAGCCGTGTAAACAAGCTGAGTTCTGATAGTTTAAACAAGCAGAAGAAAGGGAGCAAGTAGGTGTTAGTGTAGTTACTATAACATGTGACAAAAAAAGCATGTAGGTACCAGGTCTTGTACAAATCAAACCTTCTCTTCTCTGAATTGTTAAAGGGGCAGGAAAACTTCAATTGTGTTGGTACTTGCCACTGAAATTTTATTGTAAAAGTGAAGAAAAGCATGTGTACTTATATATACATTTTTAGATAGAGGCAAATGAAATGTATCTTTTTATATAGATTTCTCCTGTGTTTTCCACTTTAGATAAATATTTGTGTATAAAACCCATTTACTGGCAAGTAATTAATCTGTGGAGGCAGGGCCAAATGACTATACTTGTATTTTTGGAAGGGGAAGGTGATGATATTGTCAGATTAGGTTATATACTGTTTATGCACAAAAGAATATTCCTGTTAGCACTGTGCCGTGAGTATTTATCTTGCTGAATTCTTCTCCCCCTTTCCTTTTTTTTAGAGGTCATTCCAACAGACAAGGAGGAAGTTGCATTCAAAGATCTTGACATAGCAATTCTGGTTGGCTCCATGCCAAGGAGAGAGGGCATGGAAAGGAAGGATTTACTCAAAGCAAATGTGAAAATTTTCAAGTCTCAGGGTGCAGCCTTGGACAAGTATGCCAAAAAGACTGTCAAGGTGAATATAGGAACTGAATTTAAAACATTAATTCTCTGTTATGTAGAGATCTGGATACATTGTAGAGGAATATTGCAGAAGCAGGGGCCTGTTCAGTGCAGGCATTCCTTTCCTTATGCACTGGAAAATACACCACAATCAAGGTTAGATAAGAAACAGAATGTTTAATAGGTGGATCATTTAGTCATTAATTTGTTTGGTGAAAAAGGTGGGTCTTACATTGTATTGCTGTATTCCACACATGCTCTGAACTGGTTAACACCAATTCGAAAAACAACCCCATAAAACTGTATTTTAAAAAAAAGCAGTCTTTTGTTCGTTATCTCTCTTCTCTGGGAGAACTGAATTATCTACATGCAGCTGCCTACTTCATATCCATCTGTGTCCTTTATCGTAATGACCCTTAACTTCAGTATCAATATGGAATTACAGTTGCACAAAAATCGGCTTTATTTAGGTTGTTTGCATCTTATTCTTTGGAGCATTGGAAGATTTTAATTGTTCTCTCTCAGATTCCTTCAGCACAGTTAATGGGATCATGTGGCTGCTCTCCCACTGCTCTTAATCTCAGACCCAGACTCCGGCTGTGCTTTGTAACTGACTTTTTAATGTCTGCTTCCTCTGCTGATGAACTTCCCACTGCTTCTAAAGACGTGTTTGCTTCTTTATCCAGTTGGAATAAAAACTATCAATATAACTGTTGCAAACTAGTGGAAAATTTACCGAACTCACTTTCAAAAGGGGAAATACAAAGGGAGGTTTGCAGATCAGCTTGTGTGATTTAGAGTACATGGAGCTTGACATAAGTCATTTGAGGCACAAATGAAGGATGAATAAAAATCAGTTTTGCATAGTAATAAATTGATCTAAGCTGAGGCAGTATTTTACTTCTAACTGCTTATGAACGTCGAGATAAGTAACTGTTCTGGCTTTCTTAATTATAAAGCAATTATATAAAGCAGTGGTGGCTGGTGCAGAAAGTGTTTAAAAGTGGTTGGTGAATAGTGTGCACGTGTCTGTTTTTCCCTGTGTCTGGTAGCACGAGGTTTGAAGCCAGGCTGTAGGTCAGTGTACAGATCTCCATATAAGTCTGGTTCCCTTTCACACTGGATGTCAAGTTAAAGAAAATACCTACCTGGAAATTATTTTTCTGTGCAGTTATAGAAGATTGAGTGACTATGAATGACACACTAAGAAAACAATCTTGTTGAAGACAACCAAGAGATTAGAAAACTTAACTTTTAGATAGCTTCTTTGAAGGCCAGGCAATGTATTTCACTGGAGGGAATTGTTTTGCAGAAATACCTACTTCATCTTTCCTTTTTTCATTTTTAGGTTGTGGTTGTTGGGAATCCAGCAAATACCAACTGCCTGATTGCATCAAAGTCAGCCCCATCCATACCAAAGGAAAACTTCAGCTGCTTAACTCGTTTGGATCACAACAGAGCCAAATCTCAGGTAAAAAGGGCCTATTCTGTTATCTCTGCTAAATACAAACAGAGCAATGCTTTCAAAGAAGCCTGTGAATTGAGAAGCTGAAGTCAATGCAATGGACATCTTTTATTTCCAATTAGATTGCTCTGAAACTTGGTGTGACTGCTAATGATGTGAAGAATGTCATCATCTGGGGCAACCACTCCTCCACTCAATATCCAGATGTTAACCATGCGAAGGTAAATGTGAAAGGAAAGGAAGTTGGAGTCTATGAAGCTATAAAAGATGACAGCTGGCTGAAGGGAGACTTTATCCTGGTAAGATAGCTCTGGGTTTTTTTGTTTGTTTTTTTTTTAATGGTCATTCTGTGCTTGTGCTTTCTCCTAACCTCATCTGAAATTGTAAACAATTGACAGACTAAGTGAAGCAGGTTTTTTCTCTCACTAGAATAAGCCATCTTCAATTATCTTGTTGGTATCAGTTATTTGCTCTTGGAAAATTCAAGGCAGGAAAGCCTATGTAAATTCTGCTAGAAAAATCCAGTTGGAATGCTAAAATGATTCAGCAAAGAGTTTTGATCACAGCTCAGGTGGAACTTGTGTGACACAGAAGCACCATTGCCATTTCACTATGGTGACTTTTTGGGGTAGTTTTTAGATGAAGTGGGATGATCAATTTGCTGTTCCCCACCCACCAGAAAAGGCCAGCAACTTTTTCCCTGCTCATGCATGTGCACAGACACACACATACACTTTCCAATACTAAATCTGTGGCATCGTCAGCACCATTTCTGAAAAGGAATCTGAAAAATTTAGAAAATGTCTGCAAATGTCTTAATGTAGGCTAGTAATAAATAATAATGTAGGTTAGTAAAACAAAATAATGGTATTAATTGATCAAGAGCACAGGCTACCTGAGTGGAATATGAAGGGAAATGGGTTACTAAAGCCCTAGATGAATAAAACTTAACCAAAACTATTAAAATGAAAAACTATTAACTTGAATATGGTGTGGCAGATTCAACTACCTTCAGGAATTAAATTAAATTATGCATTAAGTATTGTAGGATTGAGACCAGCAAGTGTTTCACATTGGTATTCAGCAGAAGACCCTAATTGACAGTGTGTTGCTCAAGACATTTGTTACTGTTGACATGCACAAAGTCTCCTGGTGGGAAAAGCTTGAGACATCTGGTTAGTATGAGAGAAGTCAGCTAGCTGTAAAGCTAAGGAATGAGCCTCTGAAACATTCTGTTACATTCTTGTGTTGGCAGAGCTCTTCTAGATTGTATTTCTGGATTGTATGCCGTGTTTGTTTAGTGAAAGGACTGTATCTTCACTGATAAAATTAAATAATTACATACAACAGTCTTTCCTGATGGCATTTACTAACAGCATGTAGACCAAGCCATGATTTGCTGCTTTACAGTTTAGTTATGGTTGGTTTTTTTTCTTAATTGCAGACTGTTCAGCAACGTGGAGCAGCTGTTATTAAGGCCAGGAAACTGTCCAGTGCTATGTCAGCTGCCAAAGCTATCTGTGATCATGTGAGGGACATCTGGTTTGGCACTCCAGCAGTAAGTTGTGGCTCTTGAGTAAGTGCTTGTTTGCGTGCTTTGATTGTGTGCCCACCTTGCTGACCTCGAGTGTATGTGTGTTCAGGGGAAAGAATCTGTCCTCTTCTGGAATAAGTTGTGTCATAGGAGATAAAGGATATTGAAAATTATTAAAATTTTGCTTGCTTCTAGCAGTGGAAATGTATTTATCTCTTTTCTGGTTTCAGGGGGAATTTGTTTCGATGGGAGTCATTTCTGATGGCAATTCTTACGGTGTTCCTGAAGACTTGCTGTATTCATTCCCTGTTGTGATCAAGGTAACTAGGCTGTATTTAAATCCATATATCTCTGCAAGACCTATTAAACTGTCATGTGAGCTTGTTAGCAGCAGTGTGGGACTGCAGTTGCTGGGGTGTGGGAGTTTAGCAGTCTTTCACAGAGAGGACTCTTATTAACCAAGTAAGTTAACTTGATTGTCAACAACTGGTAGACAAGTAGAATCTGACATGACTAGCTGGTGCTGGTTGCATTCTTCATCTGAAATAAAGTTAACTGCTGCCTGATGTGGTTCTTAGGGCCATAAACTTTGTTCTTATGCTGCAAAGTTTCTTTCATGCAGACGGAATGAAGCCTGTTCTTACATGGAGGGCTTTTTATTTGTTTTCAATCAGGACAAGACCTGGAAGTTTGTTGAGGGTCTTCCTATTAATGATTTTTCTCGTGAGAAGATGGATCTTACTGCTAAGGAATTAGCTGAAGAGAAGGAGACTGCTGTGGAATTCCTCTCCAGTGCATGACTAGGTCAGGAGGAAATACAGAATCATTTAAGAGTGGAAGAATCGAAAAGCCGTCTGTAGGTCTGCTACCAAACTCTACTATCCAAGTCAACTGTCTGTGGCCATTGTGCATTTTAAAGTTCATATGCTTACTGGTACTGTTGTGCCTCTTGAGTTATTAGCAAAATGTTATTAAAGAAGTAAAACTAGTTTGTTGACCAAACTTTTTGTCTGTTCAATACTAGTTGCTTTCTGTGTATGGTACAGGATAATTGTTTGCCTCAGCCTTGGCTACTAACGCACAATCTGAGTTTTGATTAGAATTTGGCACTACTGGAACACGTCCTAGTCTGTGATCACTTCAGCATCCTCTGTCTCAACTGAAAATGAAATTAGAATGCCAGCAATTCTCCTTGCACCAGTAGTTCAGTGACTCAAGTCTATCACTGGACAGACTTCAAGTATATACAGTTCACTCTGGTTATGCTTACAATGTTTGTCAATAGAAATATTAAAAGTTGCTTAATCTGATATTGGCTAAGAGTAGTCTGTTGCACTTTATTTGCATGTTTTAGTTATGTAACTAACACAGTTTGATAGTACAAGATAAAAAAAGCCCTGAAAGCCTATTTTAGGAAACTGAGGGAAACTAGTTTTAAGCTTTTGTGATGACTAGCATTTCCCTTTGCCTGAGTTGTTTTCTGTCCTGTTCTAATAGAAGTTTCTGCCTTGTACTGAAGTAAATTTTGGTCTGTCATATCTGGAGTCATCTCATTTTTCTTTTTTGGTTTGTTTTCATTAAAAACAGAACTTCTTTGACCAGAACAGGAAAGGTTAAACTGAATTATAAGCAAATTGGATGGTTTCTTTGAGGATTTACCAGCCAGAATATAAAATAAATCAGCAAACATCAGTAAGCTTATCCATAAAAATAAGTCTGCTCTCAGAATATTACTGTGCCTATTAAGTACAGTGACAATGATGCAGCAGAGGCTTGTTATACATAGAGGTGAAAGGGGAGAGAAGCATTTCAGAAAATGGCATGTGCTGCAGCACAGGACAGCTGGGACAGGGCAGAGTGAGTGAATGCTTATGAAGCAGCTGTTGCAGGAATTTATACATTTCTGCAGTCTTAGGAATAGACAGGAAGAATACACAGTTGTATTTTTTCCCTGTTTTTCTCATTCCTCTGAGCCCCTTAGAGTTTAGTTATCAGGAGAAAATTTCATACACCTGTCTTTTCATGGCAGTTTGGGCACTTCTGCAGAAATTAGGGAGGGAAGGAAAGCTGCCAATGTGTTGACTGCCTTCTGGTGCTCCATGCAAAGTCAGTAAAATCTCATTTCAACATGAGCTCAGGGATCAAAGGAATTCATTGCAGTAATTTCCATGCTACAGTTTATTTTAAATTGAGGTGTTTTGCAGTGAGTGTTACAGGAGATGGCTCCAGTGCACACTGTTACTTGGTATAAAAAGGCTAAGTAAAGGAAAAAGTGCACATCTAAGCCTGATAAACATAAATAAGGGATGACAAATGCTGCTGGTGTGCAGTGTGCTTTGTGCCATACCTACTGTAGCATCACCATGTAGGGATTAAGCTTTAAGAAAGAAAATCTGGAAGATTTGGCTCTTCAGGGTTTTTTTGATGTCTGTTTTAAAGCAGCCTTCTGCCAGAGACAACTCACTTCTTGTAAAGTAATGCTTCTAACAATGTATCAGAACACTTGCATAGTTAACCTCGGTACTTGATAGAGTATCTCTCTCTCCTGATACACTGAACCCAAGTTAACAGTTGCACTGACATTTAACTCCTCAGGCTGAGTTTTAAGCACTGTTTCTGTTCCCTCACGCTTCCATGAACCAGTTCAACAGGAAATCTCTCATCTGCTCATTGTCCAAACCTTTACCATCCTGCTACTTACAAACTATCATGTGGTGGATATTCTTTGTATTGGAAGTTACTCTCCAATTACTGATGGGGTATGTTCAGGATATACAGACTTTCTGTGCAGGAAAGGATTTCACATCCGTTCTTTAATTGCTGATTACTTCTCCACGAGGGCAAAAGGACTTCAGGCAGCAACTCCTGAGTGAGTACATACAAGCATTCTTTGAGAAACAAATCCTGGGGGAAATTAGAGCTGGGATTGTCAGATCCACTTCTGGAAGGCTTCTAGATGGAGCAGCTGAGAACATTAGGTCTCCTGACTGAGCCTGAGTGGCAGCAGAAAGGCTCCCATGGAAGGCTGGGGACTGTTCAGCCTGGCTGGCATGCCTCATCATGGAGTGCCAAACCCCTGCATCCCTATTCCTACCTTCGTGCTCCTGAAAGCTGCACATGTCAGGCTGCTAATCTGATCTCTTTTACTTTCTTGACAGCTTTCCATTCCCAGCAAGAATTCTTTTGAGAGGGAGAAGAAATAAAGCTTTTCCCCAAAGGAACAAAAAACTGATTCCAAGTTTGTCTTGCATCATCATTCTTCTCCCAGTACAGCTATTTCTTACAGTAAAAAGTTGGAAACTCCAGATCTAACAAATGAATCTATATCAACATTATACTGATGCTCACCACAGAGCTTTGCCCTGGGTGGAGATATAAGGCATCACGTGATATCAAATCAATAGGTTTGAATCTCACTTTCCTCAAGGGAAGGCAGGAGAACTTCTCTGGCAAGTGCTTTGCAAAACGGAGAAAAGATGTCCTGGATAAGTTTATTAGAATTATTTCCTTCTTTTCCTCCTTCTCCCTCCCCCCTCCCCCCCTACTTTCCTGTCGTTTGGAGTCTTTTTTATGTTTATAGACACGTTTTGAATTCCAAATAGCAAATCCTAGAGGATAGCTACACCTCAGTAGTAATAAAAGAGGAAGTTACATAAATGTAACTACTTGCAGCTTAAAGAGCAGATATTTTAAGTTTAAAATGTCATGGTTTTTTTAAAAAACCCATTCCAACAGCTCTTTAAGTGGCAGCTTTGCATAGCAGCATGATAAATGCTACTGAATTAGAACAGAGGCTGAGCAGTCAGCTGCTTAAAATAAAACACTGTAGCTGCAGGTAAATAGAGAAGTGAACAGATAGAGATGCAGTCTTCAACTTAGCCAGAAATAAGCCCATTGTTTTGGTTTTACAGAATCTTTAATTTATTTATTACTAAAAACCTGATTACACAGATGCTTTCTTTTTTCAAGTCTGCTAACCCTAGTCATCAATGCCAAGACCACCTTAAATCCTAAATAAATAGTAAAATAAATAAATGCAAATAAAAATAGTTTTACAATGCAAGTTTTCTTGGAGCCTCCAGATGGAGCTAGTAGAGAGGGAGTCACACTGGGAAAACTTTTTCCCCTCAACCTGTGAGCCTTGAGTATAAATACCTGTCCATGAGAAAGCGAACAAATCCCATTCTGCAAGGGGCTGGGGGCCCAGGACACTCTTGGACAGGAGAGGGAAGGTTTTGATGAAATCCCCACATTCCCACCAGTGTGGACACCTTTCTCCATGCCATTGAGATGTCTACATGAAAGGTGGCTTCTCCATGACAAGGAGCTTTGGATGCACTTGGCACTACACCTGCTGGTGCCCCTCTCTTCCATTCCCCAGTAGAAACAGCACTTGAGATCAAGTTATAAATTCAGGAAACAAGTTCTGCTGTTGGCTCTGCAGGAGCCCACAGCAGCCAGATGAGCTCTCTTTGCCCCTCAGCTTCTTGTAGCAGATATTTGGAGTTGAAAGCCCTGGCTGGAGGATTCTGTTCAGTGCGTGGTCAGAGTTTCCTTTGCAAATGCTTTGGAGAAGGTGGGATGGCCAGGGGGGATGGCTGTGCACCAGGTGACACTGGCCTGAGAGGCAAGCAGAGCAGAAAACTCAGCCATCTCCTCATCAGCAAGCAAACCACAAGACAAGTAATCCTCACCCATTAACTTCTCCTAACTGGAGAAGCTAAATCCAGGTGAAGATGGCTGTGCTACCTTTGTGGGCTTCCAAGAGAAAAGCATAAATCCTCGTTATGAAATACCATCACAAGAAACCCAAACACTCTTTGGTAACTTCTCTATTTCTCTTTGGTGTGGTCTGGTTCTGGTGCTGGTGCAGAGCAGAGCATGATAAACATCTGCCTCTCCTGAGAACCAGGAGCTCTGCCTTCCTGAGGAGAGATGAAGGAGATGAGCCAGAGGCCACCTCTGTGAGTTTAGGGCTTGCTGATACCACTGAATGGAAATACCTGGAGCAGGGAGGAGCCAGGCAGGGTTACCAGCCATTCCCATTTCTCTCTGCAAAGCCACCGGAGATGAGGTTGGCTTTCCTTGGCAAGTGCCAGGCCATTCCTCTGCATGTTGCACAAACAGAGAAATAATTAATACAAACTCCTTGTATGCTATACTCCTGTCTGGCTGCATCACTGTGAAACTAGATGTGGAGTAAATTAAGTTTCTTGTTAGTGCCCAGGCTGGTAACAGTGAAATCTGGTGAAGTGTTTGATCTCAGCCGTCACAAACAAAATCCCCGTGAGTGAATCCCTGGCATCACCTCCCCAGTGCCTCCATCCCCTGCCCCTGTGGGGCTGGGCTGCTGTTCATGGACTCACCTGCACCGGCCAGTAGGAGAGGACAGCAGCCAAGCACTGCTGGTCAAGGGCATCTGAAAGGGTGGGGGGTTCAAACTCAGCCTCCCACTTATAATTTCACTAGATGCTAAAAAAATCGTTAGAAGAGATGGTCTAGACTTGTCCCCTGTAATTCCTACCTCCAAATTTGACTTCGTGTCTCTTCTCCTGGCTGTCGCATCAGCAGCTAAAATACCTTGCGCAGATTGTGGTGCAACGAAGAGGTGATCCCTTAAGGCAAACCAAAGGTGCCATTTGAGCCACGAGGTGTCCCCACAGAGCAGCTGCACGGCCTTGGGGAGGACTTGGAGGGAAGCCACAGGAGAAGACACAACTCTGCTGTGCTGGGCATGAAGTTCTGACTTTTTTTATTTTTCCTTTTTTTTTTTTTTCTGTTTTTTTAATGGTGAATGTCTATTTTTGGCTTATGCTAGAAACAGTGCTCCCCTTCCATTTGGGGAGAAAGAATCCAATGTTTCCCAGTCTCCCTAGGACCACTAGCTGCAGTGGGTGCAATGTAGCTGTAGAGGAAAGCAGAAGTTCCATTTTCCTTGTCCTTCTCTGGTCCCGCTGCTCTGCTGTTCTCAGCATGCCTGCCAGACAGAGGCACAGAAGGGATCTAGAGAAAGGATGCTTCTTGGCCAAACAGCAACTTCCCCAAAAGTGATCATTTTGGTACAGAAGGTGTCCATTCTAGTTCCTGGTATTTTCATCCAGAGAGCAAAAGGGCTAATTAGGGCTAGTTAAGGCTAATTAACTCCTTATGGAGATGACAGCAAATGACTCTTGAGGGTACCACTTCTTGCTGCTGTATGGTTATTTCTACAAGGTGAGATTAGGAAGAGTTCCCTTTGTGTCCCAAAATATGCAGAATTTGTGCCTTTTTCTGAGCAGCTCAAATCCTCTCGGGCAGAGAGGACAGCAGAAGCAAGAGCCCTTTGTGAAGCTCTGACAAAACCAAAAGCACAAACGTGATTTGAAACCAGCCTTTCCTTTCTTTTACTTTTCACCCAAGCACAGAAATGACATGCTTCGTTTTGGTGCACAGAGAAACCTTTGATGATGGAATAAAACCCCAGAGATTTCATTTCTTTTTGGTGGGTGGTGGGGTAAAGAAGATGTCTCAGAGTTTCTACATTTGCACTTGACTATGAGGCCTGCCATCCTTCCTGCTATTAATTGAGTGAGGCTGTTTTGCTGAAATATAACACAGGGTTTGGCTGATGGTGGTGCTCTTCGGCACTGGTTCTTTTCCCTTCCAGACTAGAGAGGTCAACAGAAGGAAAGGCTGTCAAACAGACAAAAAGTTACCTACTGGAGGGTCTCTCCACATCTACAAGCTGCCTGCATTGAGACAGGGCTCAGAGTAACCTCTACTCAAAGTCCATGGTCCTTCAACCTGGTCTTGTAACCTGGGTAATGACCTTGGCCACAGGATAAGTGGGCTTATCTTGGCTCTTGGCATGGAAATGGCTCACAGGGAATACAGGGAGCTGAAGGGGGCACAGAAGTTTACTGCTGTCCCGTATCAGCTGAGGGGAGGTATCCCACAGCCAAGGGGTTACTGCAGCTCCTCTTCCAAATCCCAGGCTACCAGTGACACTGCCAAACCTCTGGGAGCTGACACTTGTCCCTCTTGAAGCACCCCAGTGTTATGCTTCCTTGACACATTCATCAACACAGATAATCATGGAAAAACGGTTTGAATTCTACAGGAGAAAAAAATGGTCAGAAATATTGGCTGCAAAGTTTTCCTTACTATGGAAAGTACGAGTCATAAAATCCCCTAACACTTCACCCATGAGAGAAGGGCTGCCACGTTCCCAACTCTTACTGCAGACACTCCTCTCATGTCATGAGTCACCCGGTTCCTGGTGTGTTCACAGAGCAGGTGATGAAGCCCACACCTACCCGGGGGTAAAATGTCTCTTGGCAAAGGGAGTGATACCTGAGCAAATAATCTGTCATCCGACTCACATGGCTCCTACGTGGTGCTCCTCTGCCTGGGATTCTGGCAGCACTGCTGGGAAGCAGGAGGCAAAGGTCAGGGAAGGGAGTACAAAACCCCAAATCACGTATATCCTCAGGCAAACAACTAAACAAAAAAAGAGCGGTAAAAAAACCAATAAATGATTACTCAATGTTTATCTTGGCTTTTTTTTTTTATTTCACTGGCAAGGCAAACATTGGGGTGTCATGGCACAAAAGGGACTCCTGGATATATTTTTTTAAGAATGTCAGACTGAAAAAGGTCAAGAGATGCAGTTCGAGTGACTTCAACCTGAAAATCAAAGCCACAGAGATACAGCCTGATCAAAGCTGCCCTGTGGTTTCCCAGCCACTTTTGCTATTGGTTTTGACTGGGCTTGGTTATGGACCTTGATAAAAGCGGGGCCAGACACAAAATCAATGCTGCTTTTCACACGTATTTTTCAGTCCATTATATGCTATCGATAGCACCTGGTATTTTTCATCCTGACAAGTTTTTATCTTCCCCTGGTTAGTTCATGAGCTTTGTCTTAAGATACTTTTTGCCTTTCCAGTAGGTAACACTGTACTGTCCAAACAACTTATCTGTAATGACATCCCTCATTTTTGGTTGTAGCACCCTTCCTTTTCTTTTTTCATCGTGTCTTTTTGTATCCATCCTCTTCCCTTTACTCCAGATAAAAGGTTTGTTCCTTTTTTTCACATTTTAGAATGTGTTGAGAATAATCTTGTGTGTGTGAGCTTATTAATTCCCTGGTTTTTGTCTCTACAGAAGGTATGTTTTTGGCTCTAGCACAGGTTAACAAACTTTTTGAAAGCAAAGTGAAGGAAGCTAGTCAGGAAAAGCAATTAACAGTGTGGATTTGAAGAGATGGGAGAAAACAAGTAGATGATTCAAAGAAACCAGTGACTGAAGCTCACAAAAACACTGGCTGAACCCCAGAGAGAGGTGACACAGAAATGTGTGACACTGTTAGGAAGACAACCTGGCCAGGAGGACAAGGACGTCACTTCAACTTAGGAGGACCTGATTAAGTGGAAATGAGAGGAGCTGGAAGAGACCCATGCTGGTCTGAGGGATAATCCCAAAAGCTACCAAATCTGGGAGAAGGGGAATATGGGCAGAAATAGAGAGAATTTATGGGAATGGAGGAGGAGGATGAATTAGCCCTGTGGTAAGGAGAAAGCAGACGATGAGACGGGACAGAAGGTGCTGGTGGGAGGTGGAAGTAGGACAGACAAGAGGTCAGCATGTGGAGGTGTCAGGTGGATGATGTCCCTCTTATGACCCGGCCCACTGCTTGGGTAGGCGTGAGACGAGCGGCAGTGGCGTCACACCCAGCACGTCTCCGAGGGAGGCTGGTGGCCACCAAGCCCCAGCAAAGGCCACCGGGACACAGCTGCGGGAGCACGTGGCAGGGGAAGTGTCCGTGTAGCGCGGTGCCTCCGCTGTGTTTGCTTTGGCATTGGCAAGGCAAACGAGATCAGCCAGGAAAGAAGCAGGGTGCAGATGGCAGCCAGCAGGGCTGGTGGGGTGGGCTGTGGTGCCTTGCCTCACTGGAGTCACAGCATGCGAGCAGAGACAGAGGGAAAAGTGCTGCTCGGACAACTCCAATCGACACTCCCAGGGAGAAGTCTGGGCAAAAGCCAGCAGTGGAGGTTGCAGGGAAGGCTGAGGAGGAAATTGTGCAGGTTAAAAAGCAAGACTGAGGCAGTGACAGCAGGAGAGCCTGTGCTTGGAAATGACCCTGGGTACAGATTTGGGGCAGGGTTTATGAAACTTTCCCAAAATTCTATGAAAGGGGATGTTCCTCTCACCCCCACGGAGCCAGCTCTTTTGGTTCACTAAGGAGCACATGGGGTCTGTAGGGACCCTCTGTGCCGGAGAAGGCTCTTGTCCTTATTCCCACACAGCCCTTTCTGCAGCAGGATCCTCCTCTGGACCCAGCAGGGGTCCAGCACAGCTCAAGGTGAGAGTCTGGAGAGGCAGAGGACAGGCATTTCTTCCATTTTTGGGCACAGTTTCAGCAGTCAGCCGGCTGTATCTAATGGCCAGTTCCAGCCAGGTGTGCAGAGGCGCTGGAGGCGAGCGGACGCCAGCTGGCTCCTTCTCCGAGACGTGAATGCCTGGTGTGTCCTGCAGCGACCCCGGGGCTGTGGCTTGCTTGGAAATCCAGCCAAACCCCCACCTGCAGCAAAAAGGCAACGCAAGAAGAGGCAAGAGTCCGAGCTGGAGAAAGAAGCATCAAGCCATCCACGCCGTTCCCATGTGATATTCTACCCCTGCTTTTCTAAGGCAGATCGTGCTCTTGAACACCTAACTAACACGGAGCAATCAGGATGTGCCTCACCTTTTCTCCTGACTCATATCCTGCTGTGGTACACCGGGTACACAAAAGCAGAAGGTTGTGATACCTTTCAGGCCACCATCCTTTAGTCAGGTTCATCCGAGCCCATGAGCTGACCTGCCAGAAGGCTGGGAAGGAGGTGGCTCCCAGGGTACCACAGTTCCAGAAAACACGTGCTCATTATATCAAATGGAGGCTGCACTTTGGTACTCAGACTTAAAAGCTTCTCTTCCATTTATGCCGCTTTGACAGAATCAATATTCTAAAGACAAACTGTTTGGCCAAACTACTGTTTCCCTTCCAGACTCTCTGGGGTGAACACATCTGTGTTAGATTTTATACAGGAGCACATGTTTTTCAGAGATTTATTACATTTACATGAGGGGGGAAGGAAAAAGCAAATTATTAATCCACACCATCCCCACCTCTGTCTTGTGGTGCCATGGAAGATATGATGGGGTTGTGAGGGGTATTTGCACAATCCTGCTCTGTTTGTTCTCCCTCAATAACTATTTTAGCATCCTCTCTCTTTGTAGCTGTATAATTGCCACTACATTGGAGCATTTGAAGTGGTCATCAATTTTCATCAGAGCAGAGGAATGAGAAGAAGATCATAAGATAGAAAGGCCTTAACTATGATTGCATCCAGTATCTACCAGCCCTTCTTTTTATGTGGTTTTCTCCTGTTTTCTATTACTTGATTACAAATTTGCATCATTTAAGAAGTGACCGTTTCACCGGTGAACCCAGATTTCATTTCCTATACACAAAACTGGAAGTGATGCTCCAATGAAGCTCGGGAGAAAGGAATAGTTTGGGTCTCTCTCCCTGGAGAGTTTTGTTCAAACAACTTTTCCCGAGCAGACAGAAAAGAGCTGTAATTTAAAAAAGCATAAAAATCAATCTCAAGGTTAAATCAGAGCTTGAAGGGTAGATCAGATGTTGTTATGTTATTTATGTAGCTATTCACCCTACCCAAAATGGCAGGATGGAGTCAGCTCTACTGAAGGCTTTATTCACCATCAGCACTGTGCATAATAACTGAGCTCCCACATTGCTCAGCTCGCCACAACCACCACATTCCTGGGAGAAAGAGCTTGTGCTGGATCTAGAACAAAGTGGAGGCACCGCAATAAATGTTAATATTTAATCACCGGGAGTGTTCCAGCCCTCTGGCACAAGCTGGGAAGCATGTCCTCTGTTCACAGTGTACACACACTGCCCCGTTGGCACTGAGGACAAAACCTTAAACTTAGCAAAGTCCCTTTGATAAGAGAAACTCAGCCAACCTGGGAGCTGTTGTTCCTGAAAAAAACACTAATAAAAGTGAGTTTTGCTTTCTCTGCAGTTGTCCCACTTGATAATGAGCTGGATTTGAAGAAAAATCAGGGATTTCCCTGGTTACAAAATGCAAAAAACCCACTCTTCCTAACCACCTAATGAATTTCTAAAGCAATATTTAAGCTGATTTGTGTTTATTTCACCTGGTCTTCCATTCTGCAGGGTGCCAGGTGGATGGGCAGACGTGGTCATCCGTGGCCATCTGGGAAAGGCAGATCAGCTGAGGCCGAGCCAACCTTGATTTCCAGCGCTGGCATTTGCCCAGCCCTCGTCAGCACTCACCTTCAGAGGAGATGTGAGACCAAGTCACGGGTCTTGTCTGCTGCCACCTCAGCCAAAAATACTGCTCCTGACTTTTGAGGATTTAGAGAAGGAGTGGATGACAGGTGGAAGACACAACGTTAGAAAGGAGATGGTATTTTTATAGCTTGTTCTCCAAGGAAGCTGTTGAGCCAACGGGGATACATGACGAGATAAAAAAGAGGAGATTTGAGACACTTGGACAACTGCAAGCTGATGAGGTCTGGACAGTGGTAGATGTCACATCCCTGTCAGGAGCCTACCGAAGTCAGAGTGAGATTTGGTGGAAAAGCATCTATAGAGAAGAGTGGCAATGAAGTCTGTCTTTTAAATTTACAGCCCAGGAACAATCCACTCCACAGTGTGGAACACATCCTGGGTTTTTGCTTTTAAGGAATTTACATTGTTTTTCCAGCTCTAATTCAGCAAATAGCTGGAGTTTCTTATAGAGCTTTTCAAGAAGATGGTAAGAGTCACTAAATCATTTTGTCTCATTTCCACCTGCAAAACTCCTGTCTTCTCTGCCTTGCCTCTGCCAGCATGTGAGCATCTTCAAGGTCTCAGTGTGCAACGTGACAAATGCCACAGCTGCTCCGCCTCACCCCTTTCGTTCCATTTGAAAAAGTGACGTCGGAAAATGGCTTGTCTTCCAGCATTAGCTCTGGGAACCCACTCTGGCAGCGCAGCTCCACATGCCTGTCTCGCCCCGGGGCCAGTGATTAGCAGGTGTTGCATTAGAGCTGCTTAAGTGGGCTCAGCCTCCGAGGCTCAGCTCTATTTATAGCTGAGTTCACCACCACGGCTGTGCCAAGTAATGGACATGCTGTGGGACATCAGTCTCTGAGGTTCCCTACAAATCCCTGCAGTCCCCCAAAAGGCATTGAACTGCATAAGCACAAACAAATGCACCCTTAGGACCTTAAATTATTGCTCTTGGCGCTCCCACAAAACCACTGCACTCGGCCTTGGCCGGTACGAGGTCTCTAGGTTTGCCCCCGGTGGGTGGAAGGGCTGTGCCAACCGGTCGGAGACTCCTGCTTGCTTCCTGTGGAATGAAAAGGTGGAAAGGTGATCGCCAGCCCAAATAGTGAGTGCAAACAAGGGCAGGTTGGAAGAGAGCATCCAGCAGGATGTTATGTGTGCCTCCATCTGGGTCATCTCTCATTTTGGGAGAGGTGGCAGGGCTCACTGCCACATCTCCCGGGAGCTGAGGAAAAGTCACGCCAACAAACAAGGATCTATTTTAATCACAGCCCTGACAACTGTCCCTCCTCCACGGGGGTTTGAAATGTCACCTTAAAGACAAGGGGCTTGGTACATGCTGTACAGCTTAATGAAAAAAGTCATGTGGAGCCTCGTGGATAGAAGTTTGCTCAGTTATACTGGGAAAACTAAACACAAGTCACCCTCTGTCTGGATTTGGCATCAGCACATTTATCATACTAAAGTAGTTTTCCACGTGATGGTAGTGAAAGGCCAAATTCTGTCTCTGCATAGTCAAACACGTGTGCTGTCACTGAACTGGGACCCAGGACACTACAGATGGATTTATTTGCTTCGTCAGGAATTCCTGCCCCTTGGTAGCATCACACAGTTCTTTAATACCAGCTGGATGTGTGCCCCTGTGGAGCAGATTTTGGATAGTGTCCCTTGCAGCTTTCTGTTGGTACTTTAAAGTCCAGACATGCTTAGCCCCGTAATTTCCCATGGAAATGGTGAATCTCACAGTGGGTGTCTTTATAGTCCAGATTTACAAGTCAGTCTTGAAAAAAAATATTGTATTTAACAGGAAAAACTCCTGTTAGAATTATTGGAAGGAAGTATTGTACCCCGTGATCCTTGCGGGTTCCTTCCAACACAGGATACTCTATGATTGTACAATTCAGGGAGGCAATGCAGAGTTTTAATCATCGCAGCATTTTAAAACTTAAATTCCTCTTGGTATTTAATTTCTTCCTTGCATTTTGCCATTTAACACTTAGGCACAGAATGATGAAGGATCCACTTTTACAGGTTCACTCCAAATGTCGCTCTTATGAGTACAGTTGCCTGCTTATACCCTTCTTCAGAAGACTAGGAAATGAAATCCCTTTAACTAAATAGCACTGGCTATCTAATTTCCACTTCTCATTTCACGACAGCAACTGCAGAATATCAAAAGAACAATATATGGTAAGAATTAATGACACTTATTTGGCATCTGTTCCCAATAAAGCATTTGGGGAAGAGGCAATTGGATAAAAAAGGAGGTCAGGGACCACAAATAAGAATAGCACTTCTTAAGGACTGATGACAATAGATGCTCTGTCTCCTCCACTAGGAAAGTGTACTGGTGTTTTACTGCTGTGTTTATTATTTAACCACAGGACAACTCACAGCCACTGAAAATATTCCACTGAAGTCCTAGCATGCTGCTGAGTCCCAACAAGGATGCATTTTTAAGGGGAAAAAAAGCAGAATTATCTTCTCCTCCCCACCTGAAAGGGATACAAGAAGACCAGCGCCCCAGGAGCCGGCGGGACTGGATGTGGGATGGCTCAGGAACCCTTCCCTGTCTCCCCTCGCAGCAGCCAGTGATGAAAGGCACACTCAGCAGGAGGGGCCATCAATGCCAGGATTGTAGTGCAGCTTTCCCTCCCTTCCCGAGGTCCGTCTGCAGCCTTCCCGGCACAGAGCTGCCTTTTCAACAGCCCCTGCTATTTCTGGTGCTTTTTAACCATCTCCTCATGGGACCAGCCTGGCCCCAAAACACCACAGGGGACACAGCCAGAGCCTGCTCCAGGAGAGCAAAGCGGGAGTGCTGGATTGACCTGGAAGACATGGAAAGCTATGCATGAGGAATTACAAGCCATTACCTTATTACATGCTTGAAGAAAGGTACAGAGAAGCCCAGCTAGCTACAGCTCCACCCAAAACACATGTGGGAAAGATTTAATGGGAGCCATGCACTGCCAAACTCCTCCCATACCAGCACCCCTCCTTCCCAGCCCAGTTTTTCTAACAACAAGCATTGCTGCCTTGTCTGGTGTTTAGCTCTGAAGCATCCCATGCCCCCACAAAGGCTGTGTTCCTGTGTGTGCACCCTGAGCTAATTTATATTTGCTGTTTATGCTGGAACATTAATTTGCCTGGCAACCATGGATATTTTTTCCATGCCGGTTTACTATTATTTATGTGCGTTCACAGTGGCAGCCCTGCTGTGTACAGGGTTTATTGGGGAAGAGATTTGCTCGGTTTTCCTCTGTGCTGGCTCCTCCACGGCAGCTCAGCTGGATGCTGGTGCACTTGTGGGAGCAAATGCAAAGGTACAATTGAGCCAGAGAGAAAAATGCCTCTTTTCTCACTTTGCTTCTGCTCCACCTTGGCACTTGCAGATGACCATTTGGAAAGCATGTTTCTCTCTGTGGCAGTCCCAGTTGTGTCTGCCTTTCTCTTCAGGTGCCCCCAACAAAGGCACCAGGGATCTCTTCCCTATGCAAGATGCCCTCTCTACTCAGACACCCTTTTTCCCACCACAGAACTAGAAGAGGTGCTGGGAATGGTTTGGGACAGGGCTGGCTTGGCTGAAACTGTTGTGGCTGTGGTACAATAGAACTACAGAGGTGACCATTTGGGAATATCCCTGGCTGCCTCTGCAGTGTGAGTTAGTATATGCTGGTGTAAAAACTGCCTGTGGGTCCAGGGTAGAGGTTTTGGACTTTTTCCTCCTGGTATTTTGGGTCCAGACTGGGTTGATGGAGTGGTTCCTCCTGCTAAGACATTTTCATGTCAAGGGGAGCTGGCAGCTTGCATCTCCTCACCTTGGGAAACGTGAAGCTGTAGAATATTTCTGCAGCTCCTTTTCTTCATGCTTTTGTTAGACACAGCTCCACAATCATCCTGTCCAAGCTGGGAACATGCATTTGAGATGGGTTTTTTTTGGTACTGGGGGCCAAGTGGCAAAGAGCGAGTTGCAAACACATCTGTTCCTTAGCCCCCAGCCACATCCCAGCTGCCTTGGAGGAAGGTCACCTGCCAAGCTGTGGGCTGGGATGCTTTGAAGGGCTGTGCTGAAATCATGAGTGATCCACACCCAGTGCTGCTGACGCAATCACAGCAGAACTGCAGGATTTACAGCAGTGGAAGATAGAGCCCTGATAATTAAAATTCTGTTTCCATGTCCTCTCCTTGCTAACTCGCACGTGGCTGGATGTCTCTGGGTTTGGTTTGGTGTGGAGTCTCCATCTGAGCCCTCTGGAGCTTCAGAGCAGCTGGATCAGAAAGAAGCGGCTGGGTCCTTATTTTGGAAGAGACCTCAGATCAGGCTCTGAGCACCTCATGTATGGGAAAAACATGGGTTTGAATTTAGACACACTGCTCTTCATAAAGCAGAGGGGCAGATAGCTGGGCTGAGGTCCAAGCTTCCTAGGGACAGCCTTCCTACAAAAGTACCTGGAAGTGCTCCCTGAGCTGCTCACTGTCCAAAATGATCCTCTTGCATCTGGGACAAGGAAGGTGTTCAGGACTCTTGTCCTTCTAGCTGGTCCAGAGGAAACAGGGAGGGAAGAGGCATAGCAGCTGAAAAGGATGGAGCTACCTGGGGGAAACAGAAGGAAAGCAAGGGGAAAACATTGTGGCAGAAGACAGTGGTTAGGGAAAAATTAGATTTAGAGTGGAAAATATCTGCAGATAGAAGTCCTAGGAAGAAAAGTGAGGGATGACTGTGAGAAAGTAGGAAACCACAGGTCACCAAAGTGATTGCAGGAAAGTCTGTCAATGCGCTTCTTCTGTATTGGCTGTGATCAGGAGATGATCCAAAAGTGTTCCAAGATCCAGCTGTGCCCGTCCTTTGGCCTACTCTGTCTCTCTCCCCTGGCACAGCATTTCTTCTGGATCAAATATTTGGGCAGGTGAGGCCAACAGGAAGGTTTCAGGACATGAAGAAATCTTTACATCTTTTTATTTGTTTTAGTATGAGATTGTTAAGCCATGTAAACATGAATTTTTATTTAAATTGGAAAATGCTTGTACACATACATAAATGTGTTTATTTATATACAAGCATCTCTTCCTCCCTTGCAGAAACAGGTTGCTTCTCAGCTCTTCATCCCACTTAAACATAATTTTTCCTTTGAGAGCCCTGGCAGCAATAAAGCCCAATGGAGGGAGCGAGGCTGATCCCATCCCTCCACTAACCCACTGGGTGTGGGGCTGGCACTCTGTTATCCCACAGCTCATACCTGTTCCCCAGCAGAACCTCCCACTGCTGAAGAAAAGTCCTTCCTAAGATCTCCCATCTGCCTTTGAGCAAAGGTGACCACGGAAGTTTCCCTTTGCCCGAAGCGCTGGTGCTGGGAAGGGCAGGACGCCTGGTCTGAAGGAGATGAAGCCCCAGTTTCCACCAGCCATTCCACCAGGGTCGAGGTCCCCGATACTGCCAGCTGGGCATACTGGTTTAGCTGGATTTTCACGTTCCTTTATGTATCACAGGTTACTTCCGAGCAGCAGCGCTGCCTCTGCACAGCACAGGGCTGATCTGCCCTGGGAACTGAGTGGGAGGGAATGCAGCAGTTTGGCTCCTCTGTGTAAGCTCCTGTGCCACCCTGATGCTGGTACCCAGGACCTCGAGGTACCCGGGGTGAGTAGAGGTGTTGTTCCCACGTGGTCAGAGACCCCAGCTCCCTCCCTGCCCCACAGGCCCAGGGAGGTTGGGGTTGGATGGTGCATGCTTGCCAGCAAAACGCTTTTCCTGTATTATTTTACTGGCAGGGAAACGTAAACCATTGGCTGCACTTCTTTGCTGACTCAAAGCTGTGACAGATGATGCTGTAATCCAAATGTCACCATGGCAGTAACCCTACATCGGGTGACCGGGGTCGCGGGTCTCATGACTGCTGTCATATTTTTGGAGCTGTGCTTAGCCCAGAGATAAGGCTTCCCTTGCAACTTCCTTTCTCCGCAAAGATCACGGCCTCGTGTGTGCAGTCCTCTGCCCTGGGACACACCACTGGCAGCTTCTGGGAGATTCCGAGGCGTGAGGACAGAGCAGCTCTTGGCTGCTGGGGCTGGTAGGGTACTCTCTGTCGTGGGGAGGGTGGCCCTTCCTTCTACCCAAATGGTCACTTCCAGGCCACAAGTGCATCCCCGGCACTTTGGGTTCTAAAGCTGTCCTGTGGACAATCTATTGCTTTGAGTTACTTGAAAACAACAGAGGAAGATCCTTTCCTTTCTCAACATCACTAACATGGAAAAGTAGAGCTCTTCTTTTCAGGTTTGTATCCAGTTCAAAATACATCTAAACCCAGGGAGTGTTCAGTGATGGAAGTTTGTCAGACCCGACCCTCAGAGGAGTTTTACTGGCTTGTTAAGGTTAAGACACCCCCAGAGGCACCTGCAAATGGACTCAGCGACATTTTTATTCTGCTTTTATTGGATCGATATCAGTCAGCTCTTCAGGTAGTTGCCTGAATATACTTTTTGTTTTTATTTGTGGTGAAAGACCTGACTCTCTTTGACCAGAAAGATGCTTTCATTTCACCTGGGGGAAGATGGGGCCTTTGAGGGCCCCATCAGCCTCATCTGCTGTGATGTGTGCCAGTCCCTCCAAATGCATACGGAGATCCCAACTGCTTTAAGAGCACTTTACATCATCCCAGGGTATTTTAAGGCTGGGTCAGTGTAAAGTGGCTTTTGTATTAAGGAGTATCAGGCCCAGGGATTTTGTAACTCCACTTACTGCAATTCTCATAATCAGCTTGAAGTCTCTAATTAGCTGCGGTAATGACTCAGCCCTGCAGACAAATCTTGAAGGTGAAGGGTGACATGCTGGAGTTGCTCTCTTATCTGGGAAAGGCTGAGATGTATTGTGCCTTTTTTTTAAAGGAGATTTGAGCAGCTAAGAAAGTTACCCTCTCCCCAGGTTTCATTAAAAGCATTAAAAGCCATTTGATATGTTCAAAAGCCATATCCACCTCTCTTATGATCAGATCAGGAGTCTCTCCAAATTAGCTTTAAAAGTTCCAATTGCCCATCATTTGGGCTTCCTGGAGGCCACCTGTTACATCATCCTTTCAGATCCATAAGGTGAGGCCTGAGTTTGTTCAGGACCATGGTTTTCCCTGGGGAATTATGGTGCCTGGAGTGCAGTGGTTGATCTGCCTGGCTGAATCCAGCTCCAGGCTGGTCCTCGGAGAAGTGGCTTGGGAGGAAAAATGTGTCCATTCTGGGAAAATTTAATTAAAGCCTGACAAGAGAAAGGAGGAAGTTCTTGACAAAGGGGACTGTGAAATTTGAAAGGAAAGCTGCTTTGCTGGCTCTCGTTGAGTGAATAGCTGCTGGAGTTTCTTGGGTCCCCATAAATGGCTATAATTTGCTTTTCAACAGCTTCTACTAATGGTTTTGCAGAAGTATCTCATTAAAGTTTATGGGAGCTTCTAATCTTCCAGGACTCTAAAAAATGCAGAAGTTGCTCTGTGCCTTCAGATGAATTCGTGAGCTGATCTCATCAAACTTCCATCTCCGGAAAAAAGTCCTGTGCTTATTTCCTGACAAGCTGTCGTGTTTCCAGATGGGTGGCTTTTTGTCCCCACTTCCCAGACAGTCAGACGAAATCTACTGTCCCATGGGGTTGCAACCAACACACGGTAGGGGAGACCCAAGAAGCTACAGCCCTATCCTGGAGGTGTCATTCACTTGAGAATGACAAATGAATTCAGGATTCAAGTGAATTCAAGAGAATTCAGGATTTTAATGCCTGTTTCAAGGTTCTCTGCTGCTGGGCAGGTAAAAAATCATCTGTAGCAGCAAGGGTGCTGCCGTGCCCAGCCCTGCATTGCAGACATTGCAGCCTTGGTCCTAGGGCTGTGCAGGGCTGCTGGGGGGTGGCAGGGGCTGCAGGCACTCTCTGCCCATAAATATTGTCTGTGATAACTGCATTCCTCATGGGGGGTCCCTAACAGAGGGACCCCAGGCAAGCAGGGGCATGGGGCAGGGCTCCCACAGCCCTGCAGGCTGCCTCAACCAGCTCCTGCTTTGCCATGCCAGCTTTTGGGAAGCTTCTCCCTCAGGGATGAGCTCTCCAAAGGATCTGGCATGTGGATTCTTGCAGGCTGGGGGACCGCGGCACCCCACTGCATTCCTGGGAGGCCGGAGCCACCTGCGGGCAGGGAGAGGTGGCTGTGACGAGGGAGGGTGGTGGCTCTGCAGCTGGAGGCAGGGTTTGGTCGTGCCATGCAGCTGCTGGAGCACAGCCACCTCAGTGCTGACACTGGGACAGAGGGCAAGGAGGACAGCTGGCACCTGTGCTGGGCTGGGCAGAGCTGCCACAAGCTAAGAACCAGCCCCTTGAGCTCCAGGCTCAGCAGGAAGAGTACCAAGCAAAAAAGCCACATCCCCTGGAGGGGTAGTACCTGCCAGTTTAACTTCTTGCATGGCCATTTGACTTTCTGGTCTTGATTTTTTCAGCCTATTCCCCTTTGCTTGAAAAAAAATGCCTCTTTTTTTTCTTTTTTTAAAACTTTCTTTTTCAGTCCCAAACCTCCCGAAGGGGCAGAATGACAAACCCTGTCTCAAAGCCCAGTGTGGTGGAGCATGGATGAGAGACGCCAAAGCTCGGGCTGGCTTGGTCATATTATACATATAGCTGTATCTACAATACATGCAGAGCACTTTCAGCCGCTGCCTGGCCCAGCACTGGGTCAAGTCTGTGTGGCTGACAAAGCCAGCAGCGTCGTCCCTCACTGCCACACACCGGAATGTGGCCCAGCACGTTGGCCATCACAGTAAATCAACTTGTTGCTTGGCTTATTTGAGGCTTCCAACTGGCAACGCCGCAGCTCCCGTGGCGTGCCCTTCCTAACAAACCGTTTCCCAAACTTTTCTACTGAAAGCTGCAGGATTTGGCTTCTCAGTGGCATTTGTATTCAGCGGGAGCCCCCCTCTCCCGCCGGCTCCTCGCACCCTGCGATGCGGTGGTGCCGTCGCTGTCTCTGCACAGCCTGAACTTGGCAGCATGTGAGGTCGTTTCCCACAGCTACGGGTAAAGCTCAAGACCCTGCCTGTACTGTGGAGCTGGTTCCCCATCAGTACAGCCAAACTCCTGTGAAAGCCTCTTCGCTCAAGCAGAGAACATTTATTGCCTTTGATAAGCTTGTAAAACATTTCTGGCTGTCTCTGGATTCCTCCGGCAAAGACATGTAGCAGAAGATTAAACTCGCTCGTGTTTTACCCCAGAGCTTAACAAAACTAGGGAGAAAAAAGGGAAAGTGCTCCTGCACAGGTCAGGTATGGTTTAGCTGAGGAGGAAAGCCTGACTTTGAAGCACCCACCTTCATACCAAATCACAGACTGGAAAAGATCAATGAGTCTCTGAGGTCATGGAGTCCAGCCATTAAATATTTTTGGAGGAATTTGATCAGGACCCAGTTGCAGAATGGGAAATGCTTTCAGGAGTTGTTGGTGGAGTAAAATACAGCTCTTGGAGCACATGGCATTGTATGGTCCTGGTAATAAGCATAGCCCAAGGCAGCAGAGGCACCCCAGGTCTCCTGTCCTTCAGCAGCTGTGGCTCTCTCTGCTGCTGGAATGAGGCTGTTTGCTCAGGCTGCTCACGGGCCTCATCTTGTCATGCAGAGACCTGGTTTCCTATCCTGACCTCTATTTCTGAGGTGCTGAGCAATGACCCCTAGGAATCACTCATGGTGCTTCCCTTGAATTGAATGGGGTTTTTTTGGGGCAAGGATCTTCAGGGCTCATTGTGTGCCAGCCCCAGTGGAAACTTGATCGGGATTGAAAATTTTAGGACACCTCCTCTGTGAAAGTGTACCCAGGACAGAAGGGTCTGGCTTTATGCTTGAGATGTTTCACCCTTCATGGCTGCACTCAAAGCACAATTTCCCTACTGGGTAAGAAGCTTAGCCATAACCCTGAGATTTAGCCCTCACTGCTACCCCTGCAATTACAACCTCTGTAAGGACTTCCTCATGGACACCCACTCATGAGTTTGGGTAATGGAGGTGTGGATGGCTTTCTAGAAGCTGCCAGAGGTCTGCTGCGGCCAGATGAGTAAGACCAGCCTGAGAGCAGCTTCCCCCACCAGGAGGACTCCGGCTGTAGCACAGGGCTCATCTGTGCCTGGATGGGTTTTAGTGCCCCTGACACACTGTGTCAGGCAGCAAGTCACTCTGGGGTGCTGCAGAGGACCAAAACGTGTGCACTGGGACCACTCACTTCTGCTGCTGTAGGAACCATCACTGTGTGGCAAATGATTATCGGGACAAGTACTGCACCACTCCCCTCCGAGCCTCCTCCAGCAGTGCTGATGCCCTCCCAGGACATGATGCTGCCTGACAACCAGGGCGTAGATGTCATCCCCTCCTTTGCTGCCTCAGACAGCCCAGAGAAGCACAGCAGGGACTCACAAGCCTTGGAGTTACTATTTCTGATCAAGAAATGGAAAATCCCTTCTCTGGGGAGGTGCCACCATGTCCTCTCAAGATGTTTCAAGGTGCAACCATGCCTCACTTTCACCCATTTTTCTGGAGACCGCCTGGATGACTTTGGTTTGAAGAAGTGACTCATTCTGTGGTGTGAGGCTGCTCACTTGCTCCTCTTCAAATGTTTTCTCTGCTGCCACAGCCTGGCCCACCAGGATGGACCATGGCTGCCCTCAGGAAGCCTTCAGGACCTCACTGAAGGCATGGGTTGCACTTCGGTAAGCGTGTCCTTGGAAATGGATAAAACATTAAACCTGTTTCACAATTAACAGATTTATTGTCCAACATTCAAAGAACAATACTGGGGGCAAACTTCAACCCCTTCCACCCCGAGCTTGGTTGGAAACGATGGCAGCTGATAGCGCTCCAAGAGGATTTGTGCTGCCACCAGCAAAGCCTGAACAGCTGTGAGGTCATCCAAAAGCATCTGAGATTCTGACTTTGCCACCAAAGTGAGATTATGGTTGCAATATCATAGAATCCTAGAACGGTTGGCATTGGAAGGGACCTTAAAGTTCCAATCCCCCCCCATCCTGGGCAGGGACGCTGACGTGCAGTGGTGTGGACACTAGAAAGAAATTGTTTTCTGATGTTTCATCTGGCTTCTCCATGACTATTTAGCAGCATGAAGAAAACATTTTAGCAGGGGTTCCAGTTAAATCTTTTGTCTCTCTCTAACTAAGGAAGGGAAGCAAACATGGCTTTAAATAGAAGGATCTACCATGTGGGAGAATCTGTGAAAAAGGTTGTTTCAGCAGAGATGGGGCTGGGAAGTGCAGTGTGGAGCAGGCAAGAACTAAAGGGATGAAATCCACCCATTTCCATTGGAGAAGGGGTAAAAAAAGCAGGGCAGGCTTTGTGGGGAGTCACTGTCCTACCACAAAAGTCCTTGAGATCATTTCCAAGGGGCTCCAGGGATCCAGCCTGGCAGTGAATGACTTGGCTAGAACACGGAAGAGGTGAAAAACATGTCCATTTGTAGCAATAAATACATGATTTTTTTCTTTTATATTATAGACTGTATTTTCAGAGAATGCTCCCAAAACGAGCAGCTCTAAAATTAAACCAAAATGAAGGTAACAAGTCACTGATAACTCTGTGGCTTGAAATGGGTTAGCAGCTGGCACTCCCTGCCTTCCTCCTAAAATCTCCCTAAATATGAGCACCTGAAGGGACACGGGGGGCCCAGCACGTTCTTTGCAGTTTTCTCCCAGGAGCAGGACAGCCTCACGGAGCCACGGCTCCAGGCTTAAGGCCATCCTGAATTTGGTCCAGCAAGAGGCTGCCAAATCCCACGAGGATGCCTCATCCCTGCTGTGTGAAATCACTGCAGCGTGACCTCAGGAAGGCGGCACTCACACCACGTGTTGTGTCTATGAGAAGCAGCTGTGGGGAGGCGTTCGGCTGTCGGGAAGCCTCACGTTGACAATGAAGTTTTGGGATGCAGCAGCTTAGGTCGTGGCTTTCCACTGGATCTTCCCAATCCTGTCACCCCAGCCTGCAGCCCACTAATGCAAAGGAAAGCAGTGATTCCCATTTGTTCTTGCCAGCTCCTTCAGTGGCAGCACTGAGGACGTGGCACAGGCGAAAACCTGGAGTTCACCACTGGCCCTTTGGGCTGCTCCACCCTCAGGGTGCTTGGCAGCACCACCATCAAGGGGTAGGCTTCTGCCAGTTGAACCATGGGCCCAGAAAAGATCTGGTGGCCTTGAGAGGTTTTTATATGCTAGAAAACAGGTGATATTTCGTTCCTTACTCCAGTAGTGGTGCATATAATCCTGCACGTGCCAAGGAAGGAGGTGGTGGTCTGCCAGTAAGGGACACAACCATTGCAAGAAATAAAACGGAAATGAATTTATTTTATGCATTTCGGGGGTAAGAAGGGTCATGCGGACACACTGGGGTTGGTCTTCTCCTTGGTTTTGCAGCATTGCAGGACAAGGAGTTGGCTGAAGAGCACCATTCCCTCTCTGGGACAAACTCTGTTGGGCTGCTGCACGTGGGCTTGTGAGCACAGATTTCATTTTCCCTCAGAAACCAAGTGGTTGGGTAACAGTGCAAGAAAAAAATATTCAGAAATGTGGTGAATAGGGAAAAAAAAAGTCATCTCTCTGGAGGGGACATTGGTGGGAAGACAGTTTTGCAAAGCTGGGGCTGCTGCAGAAGCCTGGGCATGGTCCCAGGACATGGGAGGGAAGGGTTGCTGGACAAACAGAGCATTGAACGATGCCAGTAGGTCTTTCCTGTGCATTTCTGTTCCTTGTTTGCCTCAGGGATTAATGTGTGTGTGTGTTAATAAATTCACTAGCCCTTAGAAGGAAGCTCAGATTTTGTTTTGTTCTTGTTTTTTCCTCTTTGTATTTGATAGCACATGGTTAATACAGAATTGCAGATGGAAGAAATAGATGTAGAGGCAGTTGTTAAGTAAGTATGCAGCCAAATCATTTTTTGTGATGGGTGGAGATAGGAGATGGACATTTTTAGTATAGATAAATTTACTGTTATTTGTGGTTAAATCACCCTATAACTAAGGGTTAACCTTCTCTTTCACCTTAAGCCTCTGCTGCTGTTCAGTTCCATGAGAATATTACATATTTCCCTTCTCATTCAGATTCTAATGTTACCTTAAATTAACCTTGCTTTAAAACTTGCTACTAAACTTCAAAATAAAAACTTAAGTTCTGTGCATCTTGTTGCATGAAGCATAAACTAGTGTATTTAGGCATGCGTCTCATAACTGCTTCAAGACGTTCCCTGTTGTCATAATCTGGGATTTTGTATTAAGACGTGTCATTAGTTTAAATTCCTCCCACATGATTGGATCAGGAGCTATCCGGAGAGGAGACCAGACAACTTCAGCCCTAGAAAGGGTCCATTAGGAACCTCACCAAGCCCAGCAAAGGCAAATGCCAGGGCAGAGATGGAGCCAGGCTCTTCTCAGAGATTACACAAGGGGCAGTGGGCACAAGGTGGAAGAAGAGAAATTGCAGTTGGATATCAGGAAAAAATGTGTTTTCCATGAGAGTTATCCAACAATGGAGCCCAATGAGGCTGTGGAATATCTGTCTTGGAACTTGGCCTGGAGCAACCTGATCCAGTAGTGGCTGGAGGAGGGACCTCCAGAGGTCCCAGCTCTAGAGCTCTTTCCTGGCCTCTGTTTTTCTGCAGATCTATGACTCATTAGGATAACCCCATGGTCTACTGGCAGAGAAACCAGAAAAACTATAATAGCTCCTTTAGCCTTGTTCTTAACCCACCTGTTTGGTGTTTTTTGTTGCCAGGTTTACCATGCCCCACTACCTGTCCTTTTCTTCATGTCCAACATTTAAGACCCGACTACTGGCCGGTCAAACACCTCTTCATGCTCCGCTTGGCCAAGTGGAGTGGCCTGGAAACCACCTCTCTTCCCTTGCCTCCAGCTGCCAGGCAGGCACCAAAATCCTTCTGAGATGTTTCACCGAACCCACAGGAGGAGTCACCAGCAGTGCCAGTCCCTAATCCTCTGGGCTAGGAAGCTTGGATGTCAGCAAGCCCAGTCAGCCTCAGTGGGGCAGCGAGGGAGGCTTATCACCCAGTGGCTGAGCCCCATCCCTTGCAGATCTCCAGACCCACAGCAGGCCCCCAGCACCAGCATTCCAAGGTCCACCACCATGCTCCTGGCTGCAGGGAACCTGTCTGACCACAGGTGCAAACCTTGGGAGGTGGATGAACCTGGTGTGGTACTGCAAGACTCTCCCCACCTGGGATTTCTGGGTGGGCACACAAATGTCCAGTAATGGTCACTGGGTCTGACCTAGGTCCTGGACCCAGCCCTGGGCGTGCAGGGGAGGAAGGGGAAGGTGCTCACCCTGCTGCAGGCATAATGAGCTGTTTTTTTCTCCCATGTCTCCAGCACTTGGCTTCCAGCCCCGAAAGGAAGAGCACTGTGCCAAGAATTTCCACGGCTGTGTCCAACAGAGCAAGCTGACACCTGATTTGCCGTTAATTATAGCGGTGGGAATAGGTCCAGGGGCAAATGTGAAAGGGTGACAACTGGGTGGCGATAAGGACAAGCCTCATCTGTCGTTTGTCATAAGGGCTTGTTGGGAGGGTTTTGTTCTCTGTGAAAAACCAGTAGAAAGATTTCCAGCACACAGAGAAGCAGCAGGCAGGACACGACCTATAGAAACCCTGCCTCCCCCTCTGGCTGTCTTCCCCCCAGCACCTCCAGACCAGAGAAGGCTGTGTTGTTCCCAACACCCCCTCGCAGCCCCGCGCCGTTTGTGTGCCGGCGTGCCACCAGGCACCAGGCGCTGCAAAATTCCTCCAAGAAGGGAGGTAAAAATAGACCCTGAATTATTCCAGACCTTTTGTCCAGCCTATCTGTGGGCGAAATAACCCTCGTTCCCTCGTGAGGCCTGAGCAGTTCCAGCCATTCCCAGCACCACCAAACCCCCACCAAACCAGGAGACCCTGCCCTTGCAGCCTCTGTTGTGCTCCTCATTGGATAAGTCACAATTCAAGACTGCTGCAGCTCCAAGGGGGAGCACCCAAAACCTGTAGATGGTCCCTGCTCAGGTTGTTAACAGATTTTTTAGGTGCAACCAGGCTTATTTCTGATTCAGCTGTGCCTTTCAGCTGTTGCCCCAAAGGTGTGCTGGGCGTCCTTGCTTTAAATATGGAAAAAAGAAGAGAGACAGAGAGAGACAGAGAGAGAGAGAGAAAAAGGCGTAGAATTAGGAAATTACCTTAATTTAAGATTTTGTTATATTTTATTTTATTCCAGCATTGAACCAGCTGGAGTTGAACAATGGCTCTGTGAGCACGGCAAGGGCAGGAAGAACTCTGTTTCATAAAATAAAATAAAATAAAATAAAATGCAGATTTGTATACCTTTTTAAACACTTGGGAAGGATTTCAGAAGAAGGCAGGCACAGGTTTCTGCACCCCACGTTGAAGCCCTGGGGTATCACAGACCGGTGCCGCAGGGATATTTTTTAACGATGCACTTTGAAACCTTGGATCTGTTTGGTGCTATTAAACTCGTTAATGCTTTACGTCCTCCCCGGCTGATGCCCGAGCACAGATTGTTTTAACTCAGCTGCTCCCCAGCCCACAGGGGCAGTCGGAAGGAGAAGAGGGAATGGGAGCGATGGTGCTCGCTGATGAGCCTCCGCTTGTCTGGGAAATACTGCAAATGGGTGTTGGGCAGGAAACAAAGCTCCGGAGCAACCCGGAATGTGTCGGGAGGCTGCTGCACTCGCTGGACAAACAGGAGCCGGCGGAGCTCAGGTGCACTGTGCCCCACCCAAGGAGGCCCAGAGGTGGCCTTTTACTGCTGCCCAGTCACTCACTGTCTTTTTTGGCCAAAATTCAGATTTAAAAAAGAAAAACTGAAAAGAAAAATTACAATATAAAACTATATACATTACACAGGTTTTACAGACTGTGTAAATATATATATCCATAATATAAACGTATATAGACTAAATATATATAAATCTATAAGTAATATTTATATTATATACACAGACACATACATCATTGGGGATCCATGTGTGTATCATGTCTACTTTGCTGGATGCCTGGATGCACCTGGAATTATATGTATGGAATATAAATTCCTGGATTTATATTGTAGATAAAGTTGTAAATATATAATAGAGAAAAATATATCATATGTGTATAATACACATAATACATAGAAATAACATATACATATATGCATATTATTTANAAATATTTATATAATTATTTATATATTATTTATATATTATTTATATATCATAAATATTTATTATTACATATATTCATGTTACAATATTGTATATTATGTATAGGTATTATGTATTGACATCATATGTATATTATACATACATGTCTATTTATAGTATTACTATTAAATTCATATAATTAACAAAGAAATGGCCACCAAGCAGCTGGGTTACTATTTATATTACTTGGACATCAACAACAAATTTTTTTCTATTCTTTCCTAGTCAGTAAATTAAAATGTTCACACCTTGGCTTTCCAACTGCCTTCCAGCCATATTTCCTTGGCATTTGCATTGTCTTTTCCCCATAAACACCCAGATTTCCATTATCTGCTGACCCTGCTCAGCTCAAACAAGTCAGTTCACTGGCAATAAATGAAGTGGCTGAAAAACAGAGGAGAGAGGGAAAATAAATGTCCTCAGTGGGAAACTTAATAAGGAGAGCTAAAGAAGAAATAAATGAGTGAGATGAAAGGGTGATGCTGGGGATTCAGAAGGGCTTTACCACTTCCCCTTGTCACCACCCACTTGCAAGCCAGGAATGAGCCCATCCAAAAGACAACTCCCCCAGCCAAAAACTGCCAGTGTTGAGCCAAAACTGGAATGGGGAGAAGAGTAAGGTGGGGGGACAGGACCAGTACTTTTGACAGCATCTTGCACTGGTGTAAGCTTCTCAGTTGATGAAACCAAAGGAAATCACTACTGCTGTATTTATTTATTTTATTTACGAGGCATATTTACGAGGCAGTTTATATATGAGGCATAAAACCAGGCAGTGGTTTGGGTTCAGTGCCTCTATCCCGTTGTTCCTTTGTGATGCAGCCCCGGGTTCCTGGAAGATGCTAAACCCCCTGGCTGAGATGGTGACATCAGGCACTGGGGGAGCAAAAGCTTCTTTTTCATTTGGGGCATTTAGACCTCTCTTTGGTGTTCCTGCATCTACCGAACCCAAAATGTTGGTGCAGGTGGATGCCCTGCACATCCCCGGCTGGCGTTTCGGGAGCAGTGGCACCGGGAGGCTGCACGAGCAGCTTGCCTGTGTCCTGTGAGATAAACCTCACCCTGAGTTTAATCTAGCTCAAGAGCTTTACCAAACTTTGCTGGTTTTGGATGGGTTGGTTCTGATTACCTCCACCCTCAGTGACACTGACACCATCAGTGCTCAGTCTTGACTGTTCCCTTCCTTCCATAAAATGCAGTGAAGGAGAGAGGGCTTTCCCCCAGTTCCAGCACAGTGAGACAGGTCACTGGAATTAGTTTTATTGCTGGCAGATAAAAAGTTATGTCTGGTTATTACCCTGTAAGTTATGCCTGTAATTATCCTTTAAAAGGACAGCTGTACAAAAGTCGCCCCTAAGTCCTACCCAGAGATCACCTAGGTTGTGTTTGGCTTGCAGGTGTTGGGTGTGGGACTGCAGCAGAGCTGAGCTGTAGAAACAGAGCAAAAGGTTTAAATTAAAGCATTTTAATTAACAGTGCAAGGACAGGAGTGGGGCTGCTCTTGCATTTAAGATAACAGCAAGCTCCCATCAATATCTAGAGAAAATGATCAGTATTTTGCTGAAGTTCTACAGTGAATCCAGGACTTTTTTCCTGGTGGATCCAGGGCAGAAAGAGGAGCATCTTCCCTGATGTCAAGAAGGCAGCATGCAGTGAGCCCTGTACTGTCTGGTGGTACAAAATGAAAAGGGATGCTCCCAGGTCCAGAGGATTGGGATGTAAAATTCACAGGGTCTTTTGCACTTTTGGTTTTCTTAAAAGCCAAGAAACAGGCAGATGCAGAGGCGAGCCATCCTACCCCCAAATGGACTGGCTCATCCTGGGGGTTGCCTGGTTTATACTGGAAAACTTACAGGGAGCTTCAGCCAGGAGGGATGAAGACCACCCTGCCCATCCCAGGTAAGGCTGCACCCATCCACCTCTTGAAACTGGAATTCAGCAGCACCCTGCCAATTCCCACACCCCTCTCCTCATGGTAACAGGGCACTGGTCTGGTCTGCAGTTTGAGTCTCCGTGGATATAAGGATTCAGTGATGTATTACATATGATTTTACATACAAGCATATATTGCAAGGCCATATAGAGCTGATTTTAAAAAAAATTGAGAAGGTAAAAACCAGGGTGGTGATTTACCTGCAGGGTGCTGGGGGGTATTTATGGCACGCAAGGGGTTTCTGCCATAACTGGGTGTCACCACAGGGCAGAGAGAAGCCCAAGCATCTCTGGGAAGCGTCTGCAGGCAAAAATAGGGAAAATATTTGACAAAGAGGGAAATCACAGCCTAGCTCAGGAGCGACGCTTGGCCCTGGCACCTCTGTGCTTGCCAGGGGTTCTGCACCAGCACGGCACCTCCCCAGCACTGAATGTGGCCATGAACTCGGGATGGAAAGCCGTGGGTGGAGATGCTTTACCTCATGGTACACTCCATAAATCAGAAATACTTAACAGAATCACAGAATCAACCAGGTTGGAAAAGACCTCTGGGATCATCGAGTCTAACCCGTGACCGGGCACCGCCGTGTCAGTCAGACCATGGCACTGGGTGCCACGTCCGCTCTTCCCTTAAACACCTCCAGGGACAGTGACTCCACCACCTCCCTGGGCAGCGCATTCCAATGTCAAACCACGCTTCCTGTGAAGAAATTCTTCTTAATGTCTAACGAAAACCTCCTCTAGCACAGCTCCAAGCCATGTCCTCTCATCCCGCCCGGGAGAAGAGGCCGAGTCCCACCTGGCTACAGCCTCCTGTCAGGGAGCTGTGGGGCGAGAAGGTCCCCCCTGAGGCG